>JAZHYW010068996.1:0-10074 GCA_037355805.1 Ixodes ricinus
CTCTTCTCCTCCACCTCTTCGTGCACTCACCTGTAGGCGAAAGCGGGAATTTGCGGTTTCGATGGCAGTGATATATGCGAAAGATGGAGCCAGAAACGGAAGTATCTATGCTCTGTTCCTTAGCAGCGTCAACGCTGTCAACTACGGAAACCGGGCGCGTGGCTTTATCTATGGTTTTGTTTGCGCGAGAACTCGTGGAAGTGATCAACAAGATCAAGCCCCACGCTCGCTTCAATGTAACGTTGATCATAATATGAAAACAAAGTATTGAGGCTCGTGGCTGTCCGCCTCTGGCGCTAAGCTCTGCTGTGTAGGCAACAAACCGGAATTTTGGTTTGTTATTAAGAAGAGAGTGGGAATGACGATTCGAAGGCAGCTCCTCGTGCGTCCAGAGCACTGCTCAGAGCGAAGCGATCGTGCCCAGACCGTGCAAGGCGAGGTTCAATTTCTGTGTTTTTGCTGTGTTAGTAAACATCGCGCTGTGTGGACAGCAAGCCGATAGAAGCGCCCCTATAGTTCCGATCTCACTGCCCAATAATGAAGCGCGGAGCAAAAGAGCAAAACCCGACGGAAGGCGCGCGATCGCGAAGGCCAGTGCTGTCACGTGATGCCCGCCGAAGCAGGGTAATGCTGACTCCTCGCGTTGGGACACCGGACGTATGCGCCCAGCAGCCGTTCCTGCTGGTCAGGCAACACGCCGACGGCGACGGCCGACGCCAGCTCCAGAAGCCGGAAACGGAGCACTAAAACTGCGCTCTAAAACGAGACGGACATGGCGCAATATTCACGTCGTACGAATGACTCATTCTGGAGTGAGGAAGTGATTCCGAAACGTCCTTCTATGCTGGGACGTCGCATCAAGGAGAGGGGGGGGGTGACGGACGACGTTTTGCGCAATATTCGTCCGCCGTAGGAAATAGTTCTTACAAGATTTGGTTGTCGGAGGAAGAAACGATGCCTTTGACGTTTGAAGCGTGTGCGTCTTCAGTAAATATAACGGTAAGCTAATCTCAGATTCACCCGCCCGTGTATCGTTAGTTCACCACATAGCTGGAGTAAATCCGCAATGCTCCGCGAGAGGCCGGAGCTAGATTTTACTACCGTTCTCGAGGTGAATAGAAGCACGAAATAGGACGCACGTCCCGAGACTGAAAGTGAATTCGGCGGCATATGCATTGAGCTAATTGTCGTTTGTTCGTTTTCGGGGGAGTTGTGTGTGTGTGTGTGTGTGCGTGTGTGTGTATGTGTGCGTGCGTGACGTGTGTGTGTGCGTGAGTGCGTGTGTGTGTGTGTGTGTGTGACAAACAGGTTTTTATTGAAGGAACCTAAAACATGTCCTTTTTTTTTGTTCAGGTTGGTTTTTTTTTATTCTTTTTTTTTGCCAGAGGCGTACTGGTTCTAGTCTGGCCCAAGTATACTCGCACGGACCGCCACTGATTCACAAGGTTCTTTGTCGCGGTGAAATTGCGAGGATAAAAGGGGACTATGCCTTTCAGTCTTGCATTCCAAAGCTTGACGACGTAATTGTGGGATCGAAACCACCCGCCCGACGACAGTCGAGCGCGGCTCATGGATTTCGACTCGAGAACTGCGTGAGCACTCGACTTCAGCTCGTAACAATCAATGCCTCGGCGGACACTCGGGGTAGTGGCTCGTGTGTCCAACTACTGCGGTGATGAGAATAGCCGAACTCTGATAATGCCCGGAGCTCAGCGCGCGTTTTCTACTTTGCCGACCCCACCGCGTGGCATTTGATTAACGTTGGCAGCATGGGATAGGCACCAGGCCACGTGGCCGCTTGTTCTGGCTTCGAGTTGAAGGGATGAACGATGCTCATATTTCTTCAATTTTTTTTAGCGACTGCCATTGACTGGAAGAAAAAAATAAGATGCAAGTTTGTTCATGTTATTAACGTTAGGGAGTAATTCTAAGTAGTATTTCTGCGAAAGTAGAAAAATCATGGCCCCTTTAAGATACTTATGTGTGTATGCGTGCATCTTTCAAACGCAAGAAGCATCGTTGCTGTTCTTCGACAATCAGTCTCGTATGAGTGGATGGATGAATGGACGCTAACGGCTGTACCGTTTATAACAGATGGCTAGCTTGCGCCACCTAGCACAAGAAACAAAATTGACTCTTCTGCTCGCTCTTCTCAAGTCACTTTCCTTCCCTCTGCATTTTTTTGTAACTACCACCAGGCAGTGTGGAGATATCGCTATGGGATGACCTTTAGAATCGAGCAAATAAAAAACGAAGGAAACAAAAACCCATTATTTTTGTTTCCATTCCGCCGGCGAGTCGCCGAGTTTTCCTACTACTTCGCTGCAGTGTTGCCAAATGGTGAGATTTGCCACCAGATTTTGGAAATCCGATGAGATTCTTGAGCCCTACGTGAACTCAAAAATAAATAATAAAATATTTAAATAAAAACGACCAAGTTTTTTAGAACTATTTTGAGCAATGCATAAACTATACGCACAACTTTTTTTTTTTTTCTTGCACATTGCAGCGAACGTGGTGACATTCGCGCAAAGCTGCGTCCGTTTCGTTTCACCGTAAGCTTCGTGTCGTTGAGCACTTGTGCGTGCGGACTTACCTAAAGCTGTTTGGGTTTTCCTATATGCATTCTGCATGACTACGAATGCATAATTTCTTTCAGGCATTTTTTAACGTTAATTTTAGTATCTGACGAAATTCGGACGAGCGTTTGGTTTAGGGGACCACTTCTCCGATCAATCTGGCAAGACTGTTTCTAGACAAAACCCCGAGACCGGGGGGGGGAGGGGAGGCGCTGAGAGGGGAGGGAGAGAGAGGAGGAGGAGAGAGAGAGGAGGAAGGGAAGGACAACACAAAGGACAACATGTTGTGTTGTCCTTTTTTTTCCCCAGTCTCGGGGTTTTGTCTAAAATGTTAAACCTTCACCAGCTTGTTTGCGCCCTAACTTCTTGGCAAGTCTGCTTCGCTGCAACATACGAGAGCTCAGAAGTTCGTCTGCTTCCCTATAACACCATTGCTCTGCTAGCAATGTGCGTTTAGGAGGGAAACGGCGGAGACCTTGTCTACGCCATGCGCAAGTGTTGGGGGGAGCTGCAGGGTCCCTGCAGACGCTTACGTCCCCAATCAGCCTCGGCGTTCGGGCTCTCCCAGAGTTCCGCTAAAGCATACATGGTTTCGGAGCAAGCGCGGGGCGCGCAGCTGCATGTTCCGCTGGTGCGAGTCATAATGGATCGTATATACGAACGAGGAAAATCAGTCGCACGCGCAGCTGCGTCCTGCAGTGTACCTGTTGGCTTACGTGGCGCCGCGAATAACGCTCGCTGGTGTTTGCCTAACCCCCGTGACGCGACGAACAGGTTATATGCGCGACACACACGAAGCAAACGCGCGGATCGCGAGTGCGCTAATCCGGATTAAAAAAAAAAAAAAATAGACATCTCACCAGTAACTTGTGTGTACATCTTTAGAGCGAGGGATGTGAATCGGGCCCCCCCCCCCATGCGGAGCGCAACTTCGTCTGCTTCCTTTGCAGGCGGTTTTGGTGACGTCAGAAAGACGCCGAACTCTGATTGGTTCTGATTGGAAGGATAGCGGGTAGACCTCGAAGCCAGCTTGCCTTGAGGTCTACCCACTATCCTTCAATCAGAGCCAATCAGAGCTCGGCGTCTTTGTGACGTCACCGCAACTCCTGCGTAAAGAGCAGACGACTTCTCTCCGCATAGCTTTGCGTTTACCCTCTAAACCAGGGGTTCTCAAACACGCGGCCCGCGACACCCTGCAGGGACTCGGCCCGCAAGCGCAACCGGCTGCGAGCCTTGGTTTCCACGTCTCTCGAGCGCTAGAGAAATGGCACGCGCCATAACAATCCCGTGTCACCGATTCATTTCGGCTTGTATGCATAGATCTTTCATAAACGTGTTCACATAGTTTATACTATATTCCGTTTTAATTAGCGCTCGGTTTTTTCGTTTTAATGTTTGCTTCTTTTGTTACATTGCGGCTGCGCGGATTGTCGGTCAGCATGGAGCAATTGCCAGAGGTAAAGCTATACATATAACATGGTAAAACCCGAGACGTAGGACAGAAAGGAAAAGAAGAAAAAAAAGGGACAACACAGACACAATTGAGACCTGTGTCTGTGTTGTCCCCTTTTTTCTTCTTCTTTTGTCCTACGTCTCAGGTTTTACCATGTTGAAAATTCACCAGCTCGCTTGCGTCTTCTCTGTAATTTCTGTACATATAAGCTCGCGGAATTCTGGCATTCGGAAAATATTACCATAAAAATGCGAGTATTTTTGTTTGGAGTGCTGCTGTAAAAATCGCCAAAAAACCAAAAACTGCTTTATAAAAAGTTTTTTTTTTTTGCCAGACACGTTGAGTTTGTTTACTTTCCGCGTGAAATAAGCAACGGGAACTATATACAATGTACTTGAGCACGTTGACTAGGCGGCGTCATTTTAATTCTCGCTATTACATCGCGTAAGGGCCTAAAGTAGGTCTTATACACAAATCCAACCTAAAGATGTCACAAGCGGAAAGCACGCGACATTCCTCTCTCTCTATGTATATATGCGCCGACAACCTGAGGGAGGCGAGGACGCGTCAGAATGCCGATCTCCGGTTGGAACGATATTAGTGCATATACTTCACCGCAATCGTCGAACAAATTCGAATGCAAAAGTCAAACATCAAAACGTCCCTCATTTCCTGCCCGCATAAAGCCAATAATAAAAAAGAAACTGCAATGACATAGAGACATGCACTAAAAAAAAGCGTAGCTTTTGTAATGACCGTTTTGGAGTGTGTAAGTTCGCTCTGTACGTGGTGCACGCAGTTAGAAAAAAGAACGCACGATCGTTCATTTCATTTTCCGCTTTTCGTATACACATCCGACCGGCTCTTTGAAACGTCTAATGCGGTGGAATGTGCCTTAAATTATCTAGCGCTTGACACTAACCTGTTTGAGCGAAACGCTGCAGGGAAGCGTCCATGTCGTGTTCGGGGGTGTGTGTGTACGCGCGCCGCTCATGCAGCCGCGAAAGGGTGCGATACATTTTATTTATTTGTTTATTTAAAGAATACCGCGGCTCACATCTGTGGGCCGTGTAGCAGGGGTGGTTACATATTGACTCGGTGGGATGCGCTTACGACAGTGGTCTCAAACTCATTTGAGTCTGGGGAGCCAGATATCCCGTAACCTGAAAGGTGGAGGACCAACGCAACACCGGGAAAGGGGGGGAGGGGGGAGAGGGAGTCGAGACGATTTAAAGGAGAGCCGCTTCACCCTGCAATGCTGATTGTAGTTCACAGCTTCGCAGTGACATGTTTAGACTCGTTTGGTTTATATGACTCTTTGGGGCCTAACGTCATCTGCACAACGAGAATTGAAATGACATCGCCCCGCCAGCGTGCTGGCATTTTTAGTGGAACAAGAAAGCAAGTGCACTGTCGTTTTCGGTGCTCAATTCACTCAGGAATTAACCAAGCTCAACATGTCTCTAAAAAGATCAATCAGTTATTTTGACAGTTCTTGCTTTCCTGGCGATTTTTATTACAACACTCTGAACAAATGCTTTGAAGGCTCTAATTCCGAGCCCGCGTGTTTGAGACCCATGGCTTACGAGCACTTTCTCGATAGCGGATGCGACTGCCTCGATAAAAATATCGATTGACGGAAGGGTTACCATTTCGTTAGACGAAGAATTCCATTCGTTAATTGTCCGAGGTATAAAAATAGTATTTGATAGTCCTAGTATGATTTAGTCTAGCCGAACCTCTTGATAAAAATTCAACGTATCTATGACTTTTGACATCAAAGATTCCATAAATAAAAGAATATAATATAGATTTCTCAATCTCTTTATTTTCGTTCTAACCTCCAATGGCTGGATGTTGGCTCGTTCCAGTAAACTTGACGCAGACACCGCACATATGAAGTTATTAGATATAAATCTCCCAGCCAGTTTTTGCACGCGTTCAAGTTTATTAATCCCATCTGCTGCTTGCGAGTGGTACCAAACTGTGTGAGCGTATTCCAGTATCGACGTCCAGTATGGTAAGTAGTCTTTTTCGTTTTTCGCTATCCGCGAATTTCAAGGCGCGTCTAAGTGTGTACAGTTTTCTCCTGGCCTTATTAGCATATGTCATCTATATGCTGGTTCCAAAGTAGTTTACTATAGTTATTGTCACTCCAAGGTACCTGTAGTGGTCAACGAATTTGATGGGGTTCGCTTTTATTGAATAGCAATATTTCGAAGGATCTTTTCCCCCCAGGTTATTGACATTGCGACGGTTTTATCGTAGTTTATTTTCATTTGCCACTTGTCTGACCGTTCCTTAATTTTCGTTAATGCCTCATGTTAAGTATTACCCTGATCTTGGTGGTGATTCTATTTGAGAGTAAATATGACAGAGTAGGAATGCCGCGTGGAGTGTGCCTCCGTCACGCAAAGCCACGGAATGGACCTCCAGAGTTGGACAATTACATAATAGGGGATATAGGTACCCGTGCATCTCATTATCGTTTCGCGGCCATTCAGGTTGCGGCATTAGTGCCTTTACGAGCGTCTAAGAACCAATCGCGAAAGCGCGTCGACATAATATAGAACATGCACCGTGTTTCCCCAGTTCGTCCGAGACCACAATCAACTAAACTTGTTTTTTTTTTTTTTGTCTTACAAGATGGCGTGCACGTACGCGTTACTTTTACAATTGCGCTATAAAAAAATGTTCACTTAGATTGATTTAATTACTCAGAAAGATACGAGTAATTGGCCGATTACTTCTAAAAAAGTATACCCGTTACTTAATGAATGTATTTGAATGAATACAAAATGACTCCAAAAAGTAATCGAGGACAACGTTTCGATGACGCGCTCAGCGAGTTTCTAATTGGAACCATATGTCTATTTTTGCTATTTAAAAAGTTAATTAACAATTTTTTGTTAATTAGCCGACTGATCATTGCGATTATACCCCTATACTATGGTCCCCGCAGGCCGTATAACTCACCCACACAAAACCGCACAAGTGTTTACTTTTTTGTTCCTTTTTTTAACAAATTTGTTAAGCCTGAAAAGAAACACCTGATATATATGCTTGCAACATGTATCGAGACAGTTTTTTTTTTTTTTTTTTAGATACCGATGTGACAGGATTCGTCTTACAAGGAAGAAACGCGTCTCAGACGGTGTCCAAATGAACTGTTGGGCTAGCCGGTTAAGTATCGTGAAAACAATCATCGCGAAGGACAAGGCGAAGATGCGAACGGGACGGGCGCTCGGACAATGTCCCGATCGAGACTGTCCTTTCTGTCCGACGTATCTAGCAGTGCGTCCACGCTTTCGGAAAGCGCACTAAAAATGGTAAAATGTCTATCGAGACGTGCAACGGAAATACTTTCGTTGTATTTGAACCAAGTGACTAGAACATGGAACATAAACAAAAAGTTTGTCGTGTGATCGAATAGCACATATGTGTGGTCACATACCCCCCCCTCTCCCCTCCATCGAGAGAAAAAAAGATAAGTGCAATATTTACGTTGTGAGACTGATTTTGAGTGAGGAGCGATCCCGAAACCGTGTTTCTATATTTTGGCGCGTCGTTCCCAACATACAAGCACATCGCGAGACCGAATCTCGCACTGTAAATATTGTTGTTATTTCTTTTTTCTTCTAGGGAAATTTTATTTTGTGACATACATGGGAAGTTCGGACACCTCAAAAATATTTTTGGGAGTTGAGCGTCCCTAAGAGCGACTCTGAAACGCGGTTCTGTTTTGGGTCGAACGTGACGAGGTAGAAGCACATGTTTCAGAGTCGCTCTTGTCTCCAAATGTGCCTCGCAACGTTGATATGGCGGGATACTTTATTTCTTTTATTTTTTTTTGGTTGGGGGAGGGGGAAATTTTATTTTGTGACGTACCTGTTCCATCCAGTCACTTCACAAAAAGTATTTTTTGTGTTCGTTCCTTTGTGGTGGGGTTCAGTGTCCCTTTAAGTGTACTACTCGCGTTCCTCGCCTGTTTCAGCGATGGGAATGGACCGCCATTCATGTTGGAATGGCATACCACTCCGACTTCCGTTCCGACACCTGGACGCCTGGCTAGTTTTTACGGCTCCGGTCGGAACCGCGTTGAGTCAACTCGTTCAGCCGCCCCAGGTACGCGACCTCCGAGTCGACTCGCGACAGGGTTGTATCTGGGGGTGCACATCAACTCCCTTTTGGGAGGGCGAGGGTGTAACTATACGCTCTGCCTCTCCCGTAAAGGAGTTCAAGTGCACTCCCCGGAGTAAAAAGGAGTAATCAGAGCATTTACACCCCTGTCTCTATAGTGACAAGGGTATAAAGGCTCATATCACTCCCTTTTTACTTTTTAAGAGTGCCAAGTGCGGCTCTTTCTTTTTAATATAGTGTCGTAGAAGACATGCACTTATTGGGTCAGGATCGTTCTTATATTTTTTTATTTTATTGTTTTCTTTCAAAGCAAAAAGAAATACCTCGAACGTGAAACTACGCGGTATATATGATCTTACACTCTTACTGGCTCTATTAAATTTTATTTTATTTCGATGCTTGCGCGTCGGCATGGAGATGGTCAAGATGGCC
Source organism: Ixodes ricinus (assembly GCA_037355805.1). Taxonomy (NCBI): domain Eukaryota; kingdom Metazoa; phylum Arthropoda; class Arachnida; order Ixodida; family Ixodidae; genus Ixodes; species Ixodes ricinus. The sequence continues at coordinate 8,605 of JAZHYW010068996.1, forward strand.
GACGGAATAAGCGAGAATCTGGGTTCATTACCTAATATTAGTACTATGAAGGTTATTACTGTTATTAGCAGGGGCGGATGCAGATGTTTCCAGAAAAGAGGAAAAAGGGGCCGGGGGGGGGGGGGGGGGGGGGGGGTAAGCGTATTAGCCCGCCCTAAAATTTTACACATGCGTAATTCAAAGGAGGGAAAAAGAATCCAGAGCCCCCCCCGAACCACCACTGGTTGTAGTATCAGTGAATTGATTCCAATATCGGGCGTCCTGCTTTGTTTCGAATTGGTCAGCCGATGGGACAAAAAGGAGAAAGCCCTTCTTGGATATGCGCCAACATGTTGAGGACCGTAGCAACATACCTCCAGGGTCCATCGTCACAAATTCATTTCTTGGAACCTCTCGCTGTCGCTTTGGGAGACTTGACATCTTCCTCCCGCGATCAAAACTGAGCGCTCAAAACTGAGCGCTCAAAAATTGGATCGACACTGACCTAACGAGTTTTACTATCCTGGACAGAGCCGGCGCAATAAATCCGTTTACCCTGTCCCGCAGTCATTCCCTTTCGGTTGCTAGTCGCTTTTTTTATCCAACATTCGACGATCAGATTCTTAAGCCAAATCTAGAAACCAAGCATGCTCCGAAGGCAGCGCGGCGTCCGCTCTTTCATGAACGATCGCCTATTCAGAAGGAGCAAAAGTACTTCCCCCAGTGATTGGATTGCTGCGCCAGACTGCGCCAATGGGCTTACCTTGCTACATCCTGCTGTGCCGTATACGAAAATGTATCGATGTAAAGTTGCGCCAAAACTTAATTTCGCCTTATTGATTCTGAAAATATAATATGTCGAGTCGCACTACCCGGCCGGATCATTACGGTAGCGCTTAAGCGAGTTTTCAGAACTTTAGATTGACGCCTCAAGACGGCGTACTATTCGATTTGATCTCGTATCAAACACTGACAGTAGTCGGAAGTTTCGCGATATTTCATATTTCTCATCTCCGCGGTCTCGGTTAAGTATAGCTCCGTTGAGTGCGCTTCTCACCGCGCATGGGTGCAGTGCAGTGAAGCGACAACCTTGGAGGCGATTTTGCTCCTCTTGCTTCGCCGCAGCGTACCCGTGTGCTAAGGGAAAAGCACTCCTCAGGAGCGGGACGTTACACACAATTTCTAAATAAAACTGCAATATTCTGGCTGTACCTTTTTTTTTTTTTTTCCAAATTGAAATTTAGCAAGGATGCTTTGGTATCGCAACACGATTTAAATACACTGTTCTGTGTTTTTTTTTTCTTTCTTAATTTTTCGTCACTTTTTATGGGTAGAAGTAAATTAGAACTAAGCTGGAGCAATGCATGGGAGCTTGGGAAGGACTGTAACGAGTTCGGCTATATTGTTTTTATGAAGGCATATGAATCGTTCAATTGCCCATTTTTGTTATGAAGTTTTACAGGTGAAATGTAATTGACATTCCTAATCAAA
>JAZHYW010069004.1:0-33036 GCA_037355805.1 Ixodes ricinus
AAGAAATCTAATCACAAAACCATATGTTTTTACCCATATTGATATGTGAATCTACTTTTTGCTTCTGGGGGTCAAAAAATGAGAAGTCGAATGGTCACAAAAGCAAAAATAGTGACCAATTAAAAAAAACGAATATTTTTTGAAGCGATCGCGATTAAACCTGCGCGGTAATGTATCGAGCCAGGACCGATAACCTGAACAAAAAAGTATCCTAAAGGGTGTGACTGCAGACCGCAGTGCTTCAACACGCTTGTGCCACTTCGCCCAGCTTAATTTGCGTTTTCAGCAAATTAAATGACACCAAGCCTTCGAAATGCAATGCCTTGGTGTCGAAATTTCAGCTGCTTGAAAACATGTTGTTGAAGACCCCAATATCGATCATTCCCGAGAAGCGCACATGGGCTCGCATGACGCATGCACTAATGACACGCGCTCTCATATCGCGGCGCTCTCCTGTTGTGCGCTCAGCTGTTGTGGCGTTGTCCGTTCGCGCGCTCTCCCATCGGCGCTCTAGTGTCGTGCGCTCTCGTGTTATACAGCCGTGGCAATTACTGCGCTGTGGATCAGAAGCCCGTATCGGAGAATGTAAGCTACCCAGCTCGGCATCCTCCGATAGATGAACTGGCTGGGCTAGCTGTGCCATGCTGGGCTTGCTTAACAGTTGTGCAAACTGGGCAGCTCTGGTACCGCGTGACGCGGGCGAGAGCACGCGGTGAACGTGCACTGTGCACGGTGGAGCAGCAGAAAGGAGGAAATTAAGAACGGACGAGGAACATCAGTGCCACTTGTTATACCACATTTTTTCGAACACGCGGATCGATGCCGCCATCTAGTTGTTCAACTAATGGCTTGTTCAAGATGGCCGACGTGTGTTGGGAGCCCTAACAACCCCCGAACATTTTTCGTAAGGCCAATGGAGTAGACATCTTTACAGCAGAGCCAAATTGCCCTTCCGTGGTGGGGTGCTCTCATTACTTGAAGAAGGTGACAATTTATTTTATAATTAGTACATTAGGAATTCAAACCAACAGCTAACGCGTTGTTAAAAAAGTATAGTGCTAACTTTTCAAAAAGGCCTCATTTGACACAAGTTGCTTGGAGCAGCCTACTTCGAAGCCGTTTCCAAGCGAAGCCATAAAAAAATCCAACATGGCGGCTCTCACTGTTTGTAGGCTGGCTGCCGCACGAGATGTTTCGTGATCGTGCTGGAGCGAGGCTCCTGTGCAGCACGCACGGCGCTGTGCGATTTTGCTTTCCGCGGTATAAGGTGCGATCATTTTAGGGACTTTTACCAAACCGTTACCGTGTTCTGCGTATTGTACTACCGGAGCCTTCGAAGCATGCTTTTAAGCGCGCGGCCCGCGGTCACGTGGTATCACCCGGTCACGCGCTTAAGATCATGCTTCAAAGGCTCCTCTTCGGTAGTGCCGTACGAGGAATACAGTAACGGTTTGCTAAAAGTCCCTTTTATTTTAGTGGAGAGTCGTGTCTGTTTGTTGTTTTGTTTCGAGCGGGTCGTAGACGTGCAGCCTACAGCTATGTATTGCCCTATGCCAGCCGACCAATAAGGAATCGAGAGGTGCGTCCGAAATATTTGGAGGCACATTTCCCTTTATAAACAGCTCTACAAACAAATCAAGTACAACACTACATGCAAAAACAACAACAACAACACACTGACACCTTTTCTTGAAGATCCTTGGGGCTAATCTGAATAAATGAATACATTTTCTTTGTATAGACAAAAAGTCGTAAAATATTTACTTATCTTTACAGATGCAGGCACGTATATTTACCCACATATTTACACAACGGACATAAAAAGTCGGATCGCTTAGTTCTTTGTCCAGTTGACTAAAATTAAATAAGTTGTTCCTTTATTTAAGAACTAGGTCGCTTTAGTTAGCTCTCGGCAATAGCTGCGTTTTTACATATTTCAAACTTAGCAAGCAAGAAAGATGGAAAAGCGGTAAAAGGATCGAGGCTGATCGTTAACCTGAATTAATTCTATCATCTACAAGTTTCGGAAATGCTGACACTCAACGGGCTGTGAAACTGGTGGGAACCACGAACTGTACGTCCAGAGCACGGTCGTCCGAAGCCATGAGAAAAAGTTCTTGCTCGATCGTTCTATGTCCCCAGTAATTGTAATTATAATGTGGTCATAATATCTAAAATTTTAATCGTCAGGAGCCCGAACACAACAAAACTACCACACTCGCGGCCAGGATTAAATTAAATTTGCGTCAAACAAAAATAAAATACCTAAATCTGCCTTTCTATTATCCTCCGTGTCCGTTTGAGAACCGTAAGAGAAAATAGCAAGATTAAAGCTCATTGTAACCTTTTAGGTATGGAGTTGTGCATTAAGCGAAGTGGGGCTGTACCATATCTACAACCTTAAATCGTACCGCATCACAACTTCATGTCGTAAAAAAATATTACTAGGCACTTAGTTTTTCTTTTACTGCAATATTAAAAGATATTAGGTCAACCCGCAGACCAAGAGGCATGACAGCGAAAATTGAACGGTAATATTTCTGGGGAAATAAAACTGAATACAATGAAGGTGCGAGCTCACCTACCGGTTGTGGGGTTGGAAAAAATACATTGTAGTTCATGTCCTTCGCCTTTGTGAATGGCCACGTCAAACGCGTTCCGCAACAAAGTTTCTAGAAGTGTATAACAAAAACATGTAGCGAATTTGACTGGTACGCGGAATGCCAAAAGCCAAGACCAGGCTCGCGCGAACCTCGCGTAAACTAAACCACGCGCAGCAATGCAACCGTTCCAATGGTTTCAACGTTGTTAGAGGGAAGGAGTGGCGCCGAGGCCCCGGGGGGGGGGGGTCATGCGTTCATTGTATTCAAACCAAATTAGAAACAAAGAGAAGCGAAGATAAAATAAATTACATTTTATGTTCATAATGCGTTGTACACGTTTTATAGATTTTAACATTGAATGAAAAAGTTTAATATTCTGGTTTTTACTTTAATAAAAGCGCCCCACCACCACGGCTGCTGCCGGTGGTGACGCTATTGACAGCGCCACCTTTAGGAGCGACGTTAATGTCTATGCCGCAAAACTCTTGCTGTGACCGGGGTTGGCCTTAATCAAATCTTACAACGCACATGCCTCGTAAATAGGTTCCTCTAAAACAAACGAAAATAAAAAAAGTCGCTGATTGATTTGCAACCAATCTTGTACTCGAGCTTCGAATGCCAAGAATAGGGTATCTGACATGTGTTACAAGATAGAGAATATTAGTTTTTAACGCTACGAAAGACAAATAAAGCATTTAAGCATGAATAAAACACGTTGAAATTTTGGGCCTGGGTAACAATATTTCTATCGCAAGAATAAAAAAAAAATTTCTATACGTGGATTAACACACAAGATAATAAACTTAGCTTCAGTTCTTTTTATATTGTTTACGCTTCGACCACCCAGTATGTGCGGCTGCCAGTCTAGAAGCGTTTATACACCGATTCAAAGTGGTATCCTCTTTAGAACCGGCGTAATTATTGCACGTAATTACCTTTAAAAATATTATCATGGTTGAATGTCTGATAAAGGGAAGTAAGGAAAAGAAACATGACAACTCTTGATATATTTTTAAAGGATGATGTCCATTTTATTGTACATTACCATAGAGCATTTGTAGAAAATATTTGACTGGACACCCAGAAAGTGTCTAGTTTTTTTTTCTTCTAATCATCAAACGTTTATAAATTGGGTTTAAGTCGCAAATATCAGCAACTCAACTAAATAGGCTAAATTTGATGACACATACTTGTATCAAACGAGCTGCACGACGAACTCATCGCCATCGCCATTTTTAAGGTAATTAGGGCGCCTTTAAGCCAAGCATACTGAGTAAAAGCTTACTCCAGAACGTAGCACAAGTTTTACTCTACGATTGCCACTCTGCCTCAGTTTGTGGAATTCGCTCGTGTTTTGAGGACGTATTGACAGGGAATGCGCGCTATAATGTACGCGGGATCTGACAAGGGTGTCGTCTTCAGGATAATTTACATAACAGAAAGTCAAGCTTCCTTGAAATTTTTGCATTAAAAAAGGCAAGGTTGTTTGGTTCTCACTAATGCAAGTGATGCATTTGGCCAATGCACTACGAATTATAAACTGGGGCTCTTAGTGGGTGTCGTGGAGTTGTAATTTTATATGCATGATTGTTGCTACAACTCTCATTCATATGAACACTGGCAGAGGCTGGACTTGATTTTATCCGGTATGAGAGTGAACGTTTTTACGTTATTCTTTATACAAAAATATATGAAAAGGGCGAATTAATTTGATAGCTTGCGGTAGTGTTGATGCCACAATATTTATCAGCGATATTGGCTTACAAATGTAAGTTTATCTATTTTCTCAGCTTTTTGGTGATTATTAATAAAAATTTAAATACCAACCTAAATGTTAAATCACCTATTTAAAACTTGCTCAATGCAGTCTGAATAACAAAACAAACACAATTATGATTAAGATTGATTTACATTTGATTGTTTAGAAATGTAATTGACGGGACCTTGTATCCTAAAGAAACATCTTTAAAGAACCTAAAAGACAAGTTTCCAAGCGTCCTGTCTTCAAGCAGCTGTAGGTGCTTTTAAAATAGGTCAGTGGGAAAAATAGTCAAAACGGTTATTCAAATGTTTTAGGCAATCATTAGTTCAGCAACTATTTTGAACAGCTGTTTGCCATGACCACGCCGACAACTTCTGCAAACTTTATTGACTTTCAGATTATTTTGTTTCAAGAAACGTCTAGAAACACTATATTGACTTCCTCTTTAAACAAAATTTGATACAAATTCCGCTGATGTAATAGCTAACATTGTCCTCTACAATAAGTAGAGATCTGTGAAAGCGCATTGCTGAAGAGAAAACTCGTGGAGCTTCTACAGTACTATGAAAATAAAGTTTGTGTATCTTGTTTTAGTTCTATGAGCCATTTCCTCTAGTGCTTGAGCAAACATCTGAGCTAAGCTCTAGGTTTTATATGTTTTTCAAAATAAAAAGCAGTACATTAATTTATCTAATTACTTACCTTGTAAGACCCTTTTTTGGTATTACCTAAGGCAGGGTTATGCATATTATTCGTTAATTTTATAAAATCATAACAAAAACGGTACAAACAAAGGATGGTATGCGCGTACAATGGAGAAAAGAGTAAATTTGCAGGTTCTAACACCTGTCTAAGTCTAATTGTTATGGTCAATAAAGGCACTGAGCATTTAATGAAATTTAGTGTTGTTAAGTTTTGTGACAATCTCATTTAGCAATAAATTAAGCTCGACAATTGCAAGCGGTAGTGTGGAATTTGTTAAAAACGAAGAAGAAGCGTGAATTAATTTGATCTCACACTTATTGTCAACTCTTGCAGAAATTCGGTCGGTGGTGTTCAAAAGGGCCGTCATCAAATGAGGGTTGCGATGATATATCTTATGATGAAGGAGTATTCGGGAGAGCTTACGACATTCGAAAAAGGTTTGGAGGCCTGCACTACTGGGAAGGGACGTGACGCTGGTAAATAAAGGATAGTCTTAAAAAATGTAACTTAATGTTCTGTTTTTGATGCTCTCCTAATCATTAATGATATAATTTTGAAATAGCCACGATAGTTGATTATAAATATTCAAGTTGAGATCTTTTCAGGGTTGTGTAGGCAAACGTTTTTATTTCAGGTGAAGCAAATTTCAGGTTGTGCCTTAGATAGCCAAGCGTGCCTTTCGTCTTCAAAACAAGTTCATTAATTTAACTGCTCCATGTGAGGCCGGTGGTGAAGTGATGTCTCAACTACTTATACGATGTACAGTGACCAATGCTAATGCTGCCAAGATGGTAAGAAAAACCACAGGAGATAGTACTATGAGGGAATGTTAGTAACTTACATTTTTTCATGTTGATGTTCATCTGCCAGTCGTGGCACCACTGCTCGGTTATATAAAATCATTTTTCAGTATTACATTTTTATCTGGGGTTTGACTGGACCTGTAAATGGCGCATTCGTCTTCAAAGGGACGCATAGGAGATGATACTAAGTTGTTATGTACGTTAAAATTAATAATGGACACACTACCTTTCCCTGCGGCACGCCCGAGGTTACAGCTGACTTATATGACAGGGTTGTTAATGAGGGTATAGTGGTAGTCGTGGGAGTTGTTGTCGACGGATGAATTCTCAAGTGTGTTAGTTTTGCAATGAAACGCTAATGAAGGACCCTATGAAATGCTTTGGGAAATCATGAAATATGGCGTGAGCTTGAAATGTTTACCGAGGTTAGAAAGACTATTCTGCATGAAGTGCAACCGTTGGTTTTCGCAAGAAAATATTTTGCGGAAGCCGTGTTGGTTTGGACATAATATTGTATTATTTTAAGCAGTTAATTGCGGTTGAGTGTATAATATGCCCAAAAAGATTGAAAGGTACGCTAGTGAAGGATATGGGGCGATAGTTCGTGATTAGTTTCCGGTCCTTGTTTTTTTGTATGGCAAGAAATGTTTCTATTTTCCAGTCATCCGGGAGCCCTCCTGTAAACAATGATTGCCCAAATATCTGATGTAATTAAAGAAAGACCGCAAGCTTAGTGTTTTTCAAGATTTCAGAGGTAATCAAGTCCTCACCGGCGCTAGAAATCTTTTTGATTTTCAATCGCTTTCACAATACCTAGGTACGAAATTTCTAATGTACTCATTGGTGGATGGTCTGGTATGATAAGACCAGGTAGTGTCAAAATGTTTCTGCGTAAATACTGTGTTAAAATATGTTTAGCATCTGTGCGCCATCGTTAACTTCAATTTTAATACCGTCGTCCTCAACAAACAAAAGTGGGGTCGCTAATTTGTGATTTCTAATGTTATTAGATAGTTGAGGGTTCTTTATAAGTATATTTTTGAGGTAGGCTTTAAAAAATATACTTTGCTTTTGCTTGCGAAATTGCTGCTTTGTATTCTCTCGGTGAGTTTGAGTTCTTTCCCAAAGGCTCATATTAGTAGGCACTCTTTTTCATTTCCTAAATAGCCTTTTCTTCTCGTTGCTCACGCGACCAAAAGATTTTGTGAACCACGGAGTTTTATGATCTGATCGAATTCTGACACGATTTTTGCAGGAACTGCAAAGTGAAGTCATTATATTTTTAAAACAATCCTCGTTTTTGTTTCCTGAATACTTATCACAAAGCAGATATGAATGACTTGTAAAATGTTTCACAAAGCAGATATGAATGACTTGTAAAATGTTTCTAAGCATTCGTATAGTGCCCCATGATTTACTTTGCTATAGCTCCTAATGCACGTATGATATGCTCTTTTCTGTGTGATACGAAGTTCTAATGAAAAAAGTATGATTATGTGGTCACTCAGTCCCGGTAGGCACAACACGTTGTTATCGGCGAAGCAGGACTCTTTATGTTACTAGGATGCTAGGATAAGTATAGATCAAGGGTGCGTTGGGAAGAGCTTGACATTCTGGTTGGTTCAATCACCATTTGAACTAAATTGAATGTCAAGCACGTTTCAATGAGCTTGCGTGAGGTAGTGCTTCTTGATGATAAAAAGTGCCAGTCAATGTAAAGATAATTGAAATCGCCATCAAATCGTTATGCTAGCTTTGGGGAATTTTTAAGAACAGAAACAGCGTCTTGGAATTCTGTTGAAAAATCAATGGAATAATCTGGCGGCCGATAGAAAATACACAACAAGGTTTGATGCGAATGTGACGAGTTAATCTCGCAAACCATTTCCAGCGGTGACGGCACTGCTACCCGATTGCATGATACAATATCTCTGGCAGCAATAAAAGCACAGCCACCTCTTCTTTCAGGTCTATCACATATAAATAGCACGAAGTTCATATTTGCGAGGAAAACTTCGAAGTCGTTTATGTTTGGATGTGACCAAGTCTCTGTCAGCAGTATAATGTCAGTATCTGACAATTCAATGAATGAATAAAGCTTATCTTTTTACGAACATTTCGAATGTTTGTAAAAATAACACAGTGCATTTTGTTAGAAAACTTTAAGTCAGTGTAGGACGATTCGGGTGAGAACCTTCACTGATCTCCACTAAAGGACACGAGAAGACTGAAAAACGAAATTACTGTTTTGCCATTTTTCAATTTTAATGACAAGGTCTGACCCATCATCGAAAGCGAAGAGTTTTAGAAATGTGCAATTTGTCAACGCGTGGTTTATAACGAGTATTTTGTGTTTTTGAGAATTCCAGTAGCCTCCGCCGGGCTAACTGCACAGGTCGAGGAAAATCCTCACTCACTGAAAAATCATTATCAAAGCTTTAAACCCGAGAAAAATATTCCTTGGGCTTAAATAAAATCAAAACTTTGTAACGATTGGCTTGTTTTTCCCGGAATGAAAAAGATCAATGCGTTGTGCTCTACATATGTTATCAGGGTTTATCTGTATGTTTAGTTTAGCTGCACATAAATTGACAATGTGCGATTCAGATTCTGCCCACGTTTCTTTTTATTTGTTCTGAATCCCGAAGAACACAAACTTTGACCGACGTGCTTTGCTCTCGTTATCGATGCAGCTTGTTGTTAAGAGTGCAAGTTCTGCTTGCACAGTTCGCAGCTCGGACTCTGTTTTTTGTGTAGTATGCTGGTTTGTTTGGGAATCGGGCAAAGCTTTCGCGATTGCGCTCGCCCGAGCATTAAGGTCACGTACTGAGTGATCAGTTTTGTTTTGCTGTTCGTATATTTGTCTCACTAGTTCAGTCTGACCAGTCTGTAGTTGTAAGACCGTAGCGTGCATTTGGGTGACCAGTTCTGCTTGGGCTTTAGGTCCGGGATTTTGCTCCACATTCCTGGAAAGCAATAATAGCATGTTTGACAGAATCATATGTGCACACACTCGGATATAAACATACAACCACTTGCGCGAGTCAAAGAAGTCGTTAGGGCATGACATCAAAATGTGTGATAGCTATTTTTTATACACTTGGAAGAATTTAGCTAAAATGTAGAGGTAGGAGCCGTGCGCACATCGTTCCACCGTTATTGTCGTGCCCTGGGCTGCCAGGGATACTTGGCGCTTTTGTAACATACCAGTTTACGTCACGGACGTATGTTGCCAGCTGTAGCCTTGCAAGTAAAAATGTAGCTGTAACAACTTAAAACAAAAAAAACGTTGTAGATCAATTGTTTTGTAGGCATGCGTGGAACGATTCGGTATACAATGTTAGTAAAATTAAAGCACACAGCCCGTATACAACACAAACTGAGATCATAAAATAAGTACTTCCTATATCGTTAACACCGTGGGAATTATAAGGAATGGTGAAGTCTTTCCAGGGGAAATGTTCTGCTCAGTCGACGAATATGATTTAAATAGTTGCCTATGACATCAGTGAGTAGTACGTAAGTATGTGTTTGCGAGAGAGATAGAGAGAAAGCCAAAAAGGGGGAAAGAGAAAGAGAGAGATAGAGAAAGATATGATTTATTAAGGAAAGTCAGGGCTTAACTTCTACATTGGCTCATGTTGACGCGTTCCCTTTAAAACATTCCTTTCAAAGCATATGAGGACTGTGTAGAGCAGACATGCCCGATTCATTTGGCCACTTCGATACAGGCGTCACAAAAATAAAACTAAACAAAAAAAATCAGTTTTTTTGTTTGTTTTTGTGGGGCAAATTAATAGAAGAATATAGTCATAACTTTTGCGAAAGATGTATAAAGGGTGTTTCACGAAAGGTGGACAAATTCGATATTGCGAAAATTACGCGTCGCAACAAAACAAAATTTGTGTCGTTTTTGTCCTGGGCCAGGGGACTATTTAAGAAAATTATTAATATCAGGGAGACGGGTTTTTAAGTTTCTGTTTGCAATCGAAGCGCACCTCGGCCCCGACGGCACCGCGCCCCGTGGAAAAATAGTACAACCAGCCTCTGCTGCGTTGCGTGAGGACAGCGCAGCAGAGGTTTGTTGCATTATTTCTCCACGGGGCGTGGTGCCGTCGGTGCTGAGAAGCGCTCCGATAGCAAACCGAAACTTAAAACCCGTCGAATTTCGGCGGTTTTTCGGAGAGCCGTAAAATGTTTCACGTGCCTTCTTTCGTTCTGCAATTTGTTGGTTTAGTGTTTTTCGATGATGCTGAGAACTTTTCTAATTGAAACTATGCCCTTAAACACAATATTAAAAAAGTTAATTCTGCAAAAATAATTAACAATCTAATTATCCCGGACTTGAATCACTTTCTTAAATAGGCCCCTGGCCCAAGCCTTTTTTGTTGCGACGAATAGTTTTCGCAATATAGAATTTGTCCACTTTTCGTGAAACACCCTGTACAATTATTCGCATAGCGTGAGTTGTGGAAAACTAGTTTCCGAAACTTTCAGTTATTTTGCAAACTCATTTGTATATTTGCGAATTAGTACCTAAAAAGCGGCGCCTTTTTTAAAAATAGTGTTTACACAAAAGTTTGCGAAATAGTACGAAAAAGCCAGTGTTAAAAGTTAGTTAAAAAGGGATGCGCAGCTTCGTTGTTTCGGAAAAAATGGAGAGTTAAAACTCCCGCGAAGAGGCGGATATGATAGAGCACGCGAGCGAACTTGAGGCTGGCCGTGGCAAAGCGCAACGATTCGTCGGCGTTGAAACTCAGGTGACTACAGAGAACTGCTGCATTGCTCGATGTAGCAGTTCAGCCGCGCTAGCAGCGGTTTAGTTTACAACTTGTTAAACGCACAAATATTACACCGTGTTGATAATAAGGTACGACACTGCCACCGACGTAGTATAAACGCGGATGTTTTAAGGCATGGAAATAAAAATTTGTTTAGGCGAAATTGTTCCTATCATTTAGTAAAGAAGGACGTCCGGTTGAAAATGGCGTAGGGCGGAACTGAGGTCGGCATGGCAATTAGGCTCGCTATTTAGCGTAAAACTAACTGCCTGAAGCTACTAAGGGCTGCTTCGTATACACACTCGACCGTCTGGTGCCTTCTAGGCCTCAAAGGAGGAACCAACGAAGGAAATAATCATAATAATTCACAATTCATAATTATCAATTCATATTTATGATTTACGATAATAATAATAACAATAATAATAATAATAATAATAACAATAATAATAAAGACCGGCATTATAATGCGCTCTGGCCCTCGCGTGGGAGTTCGAAGGGCGTTGTCAACGCGGTCACGCACCTAGCAGAACTTCCTTAATGTGGAATTATTTGCTAGTAGTCTACACCTTTTCATCCCAGCTGTTGCATAACAGGTGGACAGAGGGCGCTGACGCACTGGCCGCCATTAGGTGGCTTAAATGTTGGTTGGTTTCGCTTTCGACGAGCACGCGACTGTGTGGCCGTTTCCTGTAGTTTTCTATTAATTTTTAATAAAAATATGTACCATATATCTTGAAACAATCAAACAGTGGGGCTAAGCCACTTTGAGAAGAAGGAAGTGGTTTTAAGCATGAACTGCTGACATTTTTACGACCACGACTAAAGGACTGAGCTGATGCACAGGGAGGATTACCATCGTCTACTGCAGTATTCGATTACACTAGTTTACTCAAAAATAAGCGAATTAAGAGACTAATCCACTAATGCATAGTGAAGAAATCGGTCGACAACCTGATTAACAATATGCTGAATTACGAAGAACTGATGAACTCACAAGTTTACAGCTCACCGCTTGGTTTTCGAGGCAACCAATTTTTTGTGAACTTCGCAGTCTGGAAGGTTCTTTTATAATGACACAAATGATCTATAAAATTAAGTGATATTTTCTGAGTCTGCTTTCTTGAGAGAAACGAAGTATTAGAGAACTGTTTCGATGGTATGACCTAGGCCGAGAACGACAACTTTTAAATTATACACTCTTAAAAATGCACGTGCATCTAATTTCCCGCACAACATTTCGAAAGCAAATCACAGCAACTTATGGACCAGCTCAAGCGAATGACGATGCCGAAACATATGCTTAGACCAAAAAGCGCAGTCTGAGTTGTGCCATGAAGCGATGCAAGCGTGACGTTTTGCATTGCTTAATGTCACACAACTCAGACTGCGTTTTTTGGTCTCAACATATGGTTCGGCATTGTCATTCGGTGAGCTGCCTCCGTAAGTTGCGATGATGGGCTCTCCGAATGTTGGGCGGGAAAGAAGACGCAAGGGCTTTTTTCAAAGTGTAGGTCCTGCTACAATATTCATTAACATAATTTCAGAATATGGGATAACAGACAGGCGCGTCAAATGAAGGCTTATTTTCTCCGCCTACTTTATGCCGAATAAAATAAAATGGCAGAAGAAAAGTAACCTCTTCAGGTTTAGACGAAGTCGAACGCTAGGCGCTACTTCATGGTCCTGTGCAGACAGATCTTCATTTGTTTAAGAATACGCGTTTTGTAGATTCAGGCGTCGATATAGCCCCTGAAAGTAAATATCTATTCGTCATTAACAATGCTGCGCTCGGGTGATTTTCATGCACAAGACTTGTTTTCGGCGTCCCGTATTGCGAATTTCAGGCACCCCCAAGCTGTCTGTAACAGTTTTTTCACGGTAAGTCCCAACCTTTGTGCGGAAGTAAATTGATTGAATTAGGCTGGTTATCGTAATTTAAATCACTATAAGAACTCTAGACATAAGGCATATCACGGTATATAGTTAAAAAAATTAATTAGCCGATCAAGCTAACCTTTCATATCGCAAAAACAATTAAGAACCTTAAACACATGTAGGTATAATATAATGAATAAACAAATCGCAATTGATGTAGAAGTATCATTCTTTCTAGCATCAAACAAAAAACAAGTAAAATGTACGTTGCGTGTCTTCTCCGCAAGTTTCCCCCATATAATTAAGAGCACCTGTTTTCGATCCATTATGAACACAAAGGGCGATCCCTTGAGTAAGATACATTTTTTAGCGTTAAATTTGTTGCTTCTTCTCCATGTCCAGCCAACAGCGGAGCCCCGAACTTTGCATATATGAATATATTGACCGTGTTATATGAATCGTGATTAAACATATTATCGCTTCACCTTCCACAACTTGATGAATTGTGAGCACAAAAATTACGTGCCTCACATTTCCCAACTATGACGTAGAAATCCTCATGAAAGTCGGTGCACGAGGGAATATTTAGGATTTATAAATGCTTCTCTTCGATGTCAAAATTTTAGGGTTAGATAACATAATATTTGTGTCCCCCAAAGTTGATTGCGCAGTACTTTTATATAAAACCCTACACGCATAAACCTCGTTCCTGAAGAAGAAAAAAAACAACGAAACTGCTCAAAACAAATAACTTAGAAGCATTCCAGCGAAGTACAAAATGCCACGACTTGTATAGCTTCAAGCTTCGTTCGGCGAAGGCACGAATTCGGATGTTTCAAACTGCCCAGTCTGAACACAAATCCGGTCAAAGAAACCACTGATACATATGTCTTAATTTTCGAAGTTACGTACTGAATAAAAAAACATTCGATTGGAGACTCGTTTACAAAATAGACTCACGTAATGATATGAATACAGGAGGTCAATGAGACACATAAAGCCAACGCATCACTTTTGAATAGAGTGTATGCAAACAGCAGATACCCCCGAACATTTCCAAATGCGCCATGTCGCCGATTTTTTTAGTTTTGTTCACTTTGTCTGAGAGCTGCCTCGGAGCTACAAGCACGAGTATGCTGCCCTGAGCGATGCCTGTAAGCTGAAAGCTCGGATCTCGCTCTTGCAGTTTTGCCTACGCCTGTACTTTAAAGTAAAATGGAGCATTGACATAGTGGTCGAATTAAAGAGGGCGCTTTGCTTTAGCTTGCATTCCAAAGAGTTCAGGGTGTACCCAACACAATGGCCGTAGACTAGTTTCTACGTCATCTTGCTTCATGAAACACTATGTACAAATTGGGCACGAGTGCTGCGTCATCAATCGACTGGGGACCCGTGATGAACGGAAGCTTTATTGATTGTATACGAGCCCACCCGAGTGCTGACACGGCGTTCGGCTACATGAGCCGAGCGCTGCGTCAGAAATAGAAGCAAATAATTCATACTGATGCTCTGATGCTGTTGTGCCCCGTAGGTTTATTTCTAAGCTTTGCAGCCATGTGCGTGACGGTTGAATCACACTGCTCTAGCTGTGGCTTGATAATGTGAATTGCTGGTTCTTGATTGGGCCGGTGCTCTCTTCTAAAACTAAATTTGGAAGCTGCCTTTATAAAGACAGACTCGAATGTTTTGAAAGTATGTTTGTTTCGAATGAAAAGAGCCTCTGCTGCTGACTCATTTTAAGACAACGAAGCCGCACGAAGTTTAACCTATACCACCACACACGTTTTCTGCAGCGCGCATTGCAGTAGCCATGCTCCTTTGGGAAATTTACGCTCACAGTTTCAGTAATCAGTGGCATTGCTGCGAAGAATATTCTTGTATTGCCTACTCTTTTGTGCGGTCCAAGGCGACGTCTGTGTATTATTTCAAAAATGTCATTGTCTATATGGACTTGTTAGGGTGACCCAGGGGATTGGAAAAGGTGCAACTCTTTCACGCTTGTAAACAACTTGATTCCTTCATTTGACTCCAAAAATGTGATCATCTAAAAGAACGGTCGGAAACAACCTTAACTTGCAAAAATGTATAAAGGTTGCACATAACACCTGCAAACAACAGTTCGAAGTGAACTGAACTTTTTACAGGGTGTCTAATTAAAAAAAGTAGGGGGTGAGAGCTAGACGACTTCTGGCTTCACCAAGTGTTTATCCCCCTCGGCGTACATTATATGAAGAGATAATTATCACAGTAATTTGACTAATTAACTAAAACATCTTAACTACCTTTTTTAATATTGATATGAGTTGTCATGTTGGAATCGCTGTATTGCCGGCATTATTATTAGAGGCCAGACCAATTAAAAAAAGTATTGCGGAAAGGTATTGCCTACTGGAATGTTTATCGTCCAATGTCCGAATTTTGTCGCCCGATTTAAAAATAGCACTCAAAAAGAGTGTTGCAAGCCCAACCCACACTGACGCTTGGAAAAGTGATGTCGTCGTTCTATTGAAGTCGTCAGTATCTCGGCAGCGTGTCCTTAATGGATGAGCCGACGGCAAGTTGTGACGTGAAATAAACGACGTCACTCTTCCAAGCATTATAGTGGACAAGGCTTGATGCGCTCTTTGCTCTCAACTCTTAAATCGAGTAAATAAACCCCGAATATTGACCCATGATATTAAAAACTATTACCTTTTGACAAATTCTGTAACTTGGTCTAGCCTCTAAGTGGTGTTGCCGACAATACTGCAAGTACAGCGTGCGCCCTCAAACCAATAATTGAAAAAGTTAATAAGCAAATTTTCGTGATGATAACGCAATTTATTTCAGTCGCGAACCAGTCACCTAGCTGTTTGGAGATTCGTGTTTGTCCTTTGTTCCCCTTGTTCCTCCTGTCCTGGGATTATTATTGTTAACTTTCCTTGAATTAGTCAACATAGCATGACGATTATTCCCTCATAATATACGCCGAGCTTGAAAACTACATGGAGAATACAGTACAGATCTACCCCTCGGCCACTTAAAATAGTTCGAATATAAAAGTCGAAAACCCTGTATTTGTTTTTAATAAATGCTTGCAACGCACATGTCTCGTATAATAAGCTCCTTCAAAACAAACTAAAAAATAAGGTTCTGATTGATTTGCAAACAGTCTGACGTGTGAAAAAATGTGGAACATAATTCATAAGGAAACGAAAGACAAATCATAAATTTTAGCATAAATATGCGTTAAAATATATTGAGCCAGGGTCGCCATAATTCAATTGAAAAAATTAAAAGAAACAATCTTAATATACAAACTTACACAGGAGATAAAATGTTATCTTCAGGTTTATTTTATTATATTATTTACCACACCACTTCCATCACCCAGTATTGGAGCCGCCAATCATCCCCAGAAATTTGTGCTATCATATGCTTGCGCCATACCTTGGCGGATTATGCGCAGCGCTTCATAGAAGGCCATGTATTTAAAATACAAATATTGCCATAACACCGAAACGTTAGGTTTTGAACAATTTGCCATGCTACTATTTCATTCTATCATATAATGTTATTCCTGTGCCAAAAGTTTAAGATCATAACGTGTAAACTGCAGCTTCCTCAGTCGAATAACCGTTTTGATGTATTGTCACCACGGATAGTATCCAAGGTAATCGAAGTCTACAGTTTATAATAGGGTATAAACAAATCGTTAAGATTGTATAAATTCACATGGTTTCCTCCCCAATATTGTGGCAAAACTTGCAGTGTCTAAGGTGTGTATTGCATCTGTAGAAAGATGTATTTCGGAGGTAGCTCACAGCAATTTTTCAAAAACCAAAAAATTCAAACGTGCACTATTCAAAAATAAAGCAAGAAAAGATTTGCCATTTGACTAAAGCAGTCGAATGGCAAATCTTTTCAATCGATTCTTGTGGTTTACTGTACAGTGAACCACAAGAATCGATAATGTGCTGGGTACATTTCTTTTTCGAAGGTATTTTCTTCGGTTCCTGAGACCAATTTGCCTAATAAGGCGGATTCAGTCTCGTTTAAACGTTTAAGATCATTTACAGTATTCGATCTTTCAACATAAATAAGCAAAAACAACTGTATACGATAATATAAAATTACAAAATAAATTTTCAAAATATATCCACTCAGTATTATTCTTACGTAATACAGCAGCGACTTTTTTATTGTAAGGAATGGAAGCACTGCGGGGAATAAACGATTTATGAGAGGATGATTGTTCTTATGAACTTAACATTCACATGTCAAAAGTAATATTTAATTACGTACTAAATGTTTCAATAAATTTATTATCCCAGTCACCCTGCTCACAAAGAGAAAACAAAAATTGGGAGAAGAACGTATTGAAATATCCGACTTGATATCACAGTCCTCAAAGAGAGCGAAAGGATTTTGAAATAGTACCGGCTTTTAGTCGGCGGCCTTAAATTTTATATTTCGTCGCCATTTAAGAATTCGGTCGATCTCAAAACGTCCCAGGAGAAACGCGGGTACCCAAATTTGAAATGATGAACGAATGCCTGAAAACAGTTGAACCATGTCCATTTCAAGACAAGTTTTCTCAAAGTTGGCATATTTTAGAGGATTTACCATACCAGCAGCTTGCAGTCGAGGGACCTAAAGTTTGTATTTCACCACGATGAAAGAACTTTGCCGATCTCAACAAGCTCCTGGACGAGGTGCGGGTGCCAGTATGTGAAATGATGAACGAATGCCTGGAAATAGTCGAACCATGTTCATTTCAAGACAAGTTTACTAAAAAAGGGTCATTTCAAAAGATTTGCTACAAGAGCAGCTTGTAGTCGAGGTACCTAACTTTTATAATTCGTAACCAGCTAAGTTCTCGGCCGACCTGAAAAAGTTCCTTGATAAGGTGCGGATGCCAGAATGTCAAAAAATGAACGAATGCGACAAAAGGCAAAACCGTTCCCACTTTGGGAGCGCTTTTCTAAAAAAAAAAGACTCATTTTAATTTGAGCTTTTATTAGGACGTGTTTGATGGCTTTAAATTTATATTTCGCATAGTTTTGAGGTGCGTTGTCCTTAAAAAGCTCACTGACGAGGCGCTGCTGCCCAAATTTCAAAAGCTGAACGAATGAGTAAAAACGGCCGAACCCTCCGCACTTTGTGTCCTGTTTTCTCCAAAAGTACTCATTCTGATGTACAGTAGAATCTCGTTAAACGGAAATCGCTTAAACGAAACAACTATCTCGGAGTTGTTTGGTTTTGTATTCATGCAATGTAAGAGTAATCCCGTTAATCGGAACTCAAATTCTCGCGCCTCCGGGCAAACGGAACCGAAAACGAAACTTTGTCGCCGGCATATTTTTCGCTATCGCAGAAAAGAAAAATAACTCTTGAGTAATAAAACAGTATTAAAAATATTCTTGATAGTTATTAGCTTTATTGCCCAAAATTAGCATGTACGCATGGTTTTGGGGAGTTTTCTTTCTCATTTTTGACGCATAGGTGGCTATGTTGGGTAGGTTGGCTCAATAAGGCTTCGTAGTTTCTCTCGCATCTTAGGCCTAGTGTCCTATTTTCTGCGATGGCGGCCACGAAGCGACAACACCGTGCGCTCACGTTAGAAAAAAGATCGAAGTCATTAATGATTTCGATAGCGGTTGCTTCACGAAAACGGCGCTTGCAACGAAGTATGCATTCCCAAAAGTAGCCTGACAAGGATTCTTCACGACAAGGAAAAGCTGCGGAGTGCGTTCAGCAGTACGCAATTTGGACCAAAGAGGATGAGGCTGCGACTCTCGAACACGAAGAGCTTGAGAAGTGCTTGGTGTTGTGGCTAAGAAGAGCCGGAGTGAGAACCTTCCTGTCACCGGACGACGTCATTCGAGAGAAGAGGTTGCTGGATTTTAAACAAACCAAGATCTCCTCGTTTTTTCCTACTCAGTGAGTGAATGTTTTTAGACGCCCTGGAGAGCAGGGAAAGAGGGAAATGAAGAACATGAATATTGCTTCAACGTTTTTGCACGGTTTGTGTGAATATACAATTGCAGCAATTTGGGTGTTTTTGTCATTATTTTGCCTTCTACATTCACTTGCTGGTGTTTACAAATTGTGCACTTGTGGAAACAGCATTAAAGCTGGCCTTCAACATTTTTAGTGTACCTACACTACATACTCTCAGTAAATGAAACTCCTGATAAATGGAACAGATTTTTCTGGTCCCTTCAGGTTCCGTTTGTCGAGATTGTACTGTAGTTGCTATAAAGCAGGCTGTGCTCGAGGGCTTTAAATTTTATATTCCAGCGTTAGCTGGTGACTGGGTTGTCTTTAAAAAGTTCCCTGGCGAGGCGCAGCTGCCCAAATCTCAAAAGATGAACGAATGAGTAAAAACGGACAAACCCTTCCCATTTTGTGACCGGTAGTTTAAACAAGTACTTATTTTGAAGTATTTACCATAACACCAGGATGTGCTCGAGGGCTCTGAATTTTATATTCCAGCTTTAGTCGGTGACTGGGTTGCTCACAAAAAGTTACCTGGCCATCGTTCTTTTTTAGATAAAATGTTTCAATCAGTGTTTTTCAGATCTCACTGCAAGCCAGTGACTCTTTTAAAGATGAAGCACGAGCGGCCTAATACCAATAACGTATCAGTCATTGATCTTATGTTATTTAAATCACGGTTACTTTATAGAGAATGCCAGGTTCAACGACGTTAAAGTTTTCTTGACTGCTGACCACACTAAAACGTCAATTAAAACTCCTGAATTGTTTTCACTGATAGCATAAAATAACACGTTAGAAAAATGTTACATTGCTTTCGCAAAACTTTGCACCCCAAGACGTTATCTGGCATTTCGAGTCTGCATTGTAAATAATTTAATAAACACGCCACGGCCATAGTAGAAATGTTATTCTGGTTTTTTGTTTTACTTATATTCCAAAACTCCTTATTATTTTAGCTCCCTTCCGCCCCTTTACAGCTGCTGTGGTACACCTCCTTCCGATAACAATGTGCGAGTCTCACCAACTTTTTTGCTTCCATTTCGTTGAATTGCCGCGGAAGTTATTTCCGGTTTGAAATATGCACATTGAGAAATCTTATTCTAATGGCATGGTTAGCAACCCTTGGAACAACTTCCTTCCGACAAACGTTGAAAAGGTTTCCTTTGTTGTGAGATTACATTTACCGCAGTCGGAACAGAAATAGTGGGTGCTTCTCTTGGAGATATGTGAACTAAATCTTAACAAAAACACAACAGTATCAGTTTTGTTAATAATATATATTGCACGCTTTCTCAACTAAGGGATATTATATGATAATGCAATATTCACAAAACCTTGACGTTATTAAACACTTGTCATGTAAAATGATAGTTATTGCGCAAACGAGCTGGTGCACGGTCAACTAAAAAAAAGAACCAGAGACGAGGGAAAGAATATAACGTTTTGGACGTTGTGTGGTGTTTGCTGCATTTATAAAAAACGGTCGTAAAAATAAAATTGCATCTGTGTTTTTGTAATTTGTTGTTTTTGTCCTCTTTTCGTTCTCCCATTGACTGCGACTTTATTTTAGTATCGCTTGTCTTGTGACGCTCTTGTTTATTTTATGTCCTAGTAACATTGGGACGTTCAGTTTTTTCTTACTATATAACAATTTGCTTAATACTTTGATTACCGGCAAGTACTAGTGTGGTGTCAACGTCATCTATGATCGCCTTTTAGTAACAAGCAGCACAAGGGTGGGCAGTGAGCTCGCAATAACTTCGATGTTCAAAAACTCGGTACCTATAGGGTTCTTGCACGAGACCATGATGTAACGCTATTAACGGTTCGTAAATCTCACTGGAACCCGCCGGAATCCATGTTGGATCCATTCGTCGCTGCTATGCCATGTTTTGTGTGCTTTGGCGCCGTGTTAGCACTGTAGTTTTTCCGTCGAGGTTTAAAATGGTCAGTTGCGCCGAAATTAATTGTTCCAGCCGTAAACGTCGGCAACAAAACGGAGCTACGGCCAGCAGTATCAGTTTTTCCAAAATTCCGGCAATCATTCGAGCAATCATTCAGAACCAATACAAGGCGACGCTTGAGCAATCGGTTCGCCGGCGTCATGAATGGCTCCGACGGAAACGCCGGCACAATCTCGAACAGGCGGGTGAGGACGAGAGCAGAACGCGGCAAATTCCGAGAGCTAACATCTCCGGTCCCGAGAGAAAGAACGAGGAAGAAAGAACGTCAATAAAAGCAGGAAAAGAAAGCAGAGGAAGAGTAACCCTTTTGAAAAACCTTATTTGTAAGAAAAAATTTCTGTGTCCAATAAATGCATATGAATCATACAAGATAAATAAGAACGTACAAGAACCATATAAGAACCATATAAGAACTATATAACAACTATATAAGATGTATCAGAACATATAAGAACCATATAAGACATGTGTAAAAAGTTTCTTATAAGTTTATTTTATGTTTCTTTTATATAAGTTATTATATATCTTGTATGGTTCATACGTGTTTATTGGACACAGAAAAATTTCTCATAAAAATGGCTTTTTCATTAGGGAAGTCTTGTTCGTTTTGCCGGGTGAAGTGAAGTTGCTCGAGCACTTATGAACTTCATTTAATTTTCTCAATGAGCGTTTTTGGTATTTTTCTGCAAAGTAAAAGAGAATAACAAGGCACAGACCTTTCCAGTAATGTTTTGCTGCTTCTTTGTGCATATTAAGACGTCGGCAGCGATATGGGCTCATCGGGACCGCCCACTGATACCGCCGATATCCGCGTCAGTGCCTCGCCGTTACGAAGCGGCCAAATGCATGGGACCTTTCACTCTAGGTTATTATATAACTCTATGATTTTGAGAGAAAAGCTTCGTACCTTAATAATGGGTGTGTGGAGTGAACTTAGTGTCAGGTGTAGAACCTCTTTGCGATTTACTAGGACAAGAAAATATTGTGTAGTGTTGTTATACAATGACGGCTCTTTGACTCTACTGCACTACTGCTTCATCAGTAAGACGCCGAATGCCTCCAACATGGCGCCAAGTCACTGATAGCAGACGACAATGTAGGCTTCGATTTCGAGTCTAACTGGAACTGACGTCACTATCTCGTCGCCCCACCATAGGGCGACAAGATAGTGATTGGTACAAGACCGACCCGGCAAAATCAAGGAAAACACAACTAAGAAGAAGAAAGAACGCCACCAGGAAACACAAAAATGTGTTACAATTACTTCTTGAAGATGACACAATTGTCATCATTTACATGGACGCAGCCAAGGAGGACAAAGGCATGGCTATGGCCCATTACTGCGCAAATGACCAGAGAAGAGTCGCCGCCTCCCTGGGCAATACCACCAGCATCAAGGAGGCTGAACTACAAGCCATCGAGAAGGCAGTGGAAAGTGTAGAACAAGAAAAGCATAAAATCAACATTCATGTCTATGCGGGCTCTAGAGATGCTGTTTGACAATTGAACAAACATGATAGCGACAGCCAAACGGATAAAACTTTTAGAGCCCATCCACTTCACGTGAAGATGGAGGACCAACGAAGCTGTTATTTTTACGACAACTTTACGACAACTTACGACATCAATACAATGTACATATGATTGCAATAAATACAGGTACATGACTTCGTTGTTTAATTGTCTTTATTTAATTCTGAGCGACTAAAGCGATCATTGCCTTATGGTCACCATGGTAAACCGCCATTGGATGTTTTTTGACTTCGGATACGTTCTTGCTATACTTGAGGTCGATATACTTTCTATTGTTCGCCGGTAGTATACGTATACGTGTTGGTATAGGACTATTTTGTGTTTTAGAGGGACTTGGGTTCTTTATCAACGATGCTAATAATGAGCCCAAATCTATTTATCAGCATCGAGGAAGCGAAAGAAAAGAAGGTTATATCGGCGGATCGGCGCGTTCTGCCCTCAGCCTCGTTACAGCGCACTCTTAGCTGAGATAAGTCGGTGACCGTAGATGATAGCAAGGAATCAGGACCTCCCTATCTAATGATGCCAAAGAAAGCTGACTCACGCGGGTCGCCCCTTTTTTAATTTATACTTGCCACGATCAACCGAAAGGAAGGAGCGCCGTTTAAATGGAGTTTTTGTTAACATTTATATACGCCCTTTTTCCCGATCCCAGCACATAACAGCTTCGCTGTATGACATCAAGGCTACGGCACGGTAGCTTCGAGCTGAAGGCCGTACCATGAAGATAATATGGATCCCCGGACATCAAGGTATTTACGGAAACGACAAGGCACATGCAGCCGCACGGGAGAAGCTACGGGCAGTCCCAACCGGCCATGGCTCAATGCACCTCTTCGTAGAGGAGTACATAGAAGGAGACATCGACTCATCGGAAATAAAAGCCCAAGAGCGACTAGAAAGAAAGCAGACTCGCCCATCTACGCAGGCCAGACGAACACCCACTGCCATCGACATCTTACAGTCGGTGTGAACGTGCATGCCTACGAAGGTCGCGCACAGGGACCGCTATTACACCGACCTTTAAGTCTAAATTCCGCAACGGCAACAGTGGGGAAGATGCCGAAACTGGCATATGCGATCACTGCCAAATATTAGCGGGCATCAAACACATCATCTAAGATTGTCCCAAAAGTGATAACAGGCGGAAACTATATACTCTGTTTCACCTTATGATGTACAGCAGGAAAGGCTACAAGCCCGAGCTCCTTGCTCTGGGGCACATCTCGGCGGCACTAGGCGGCACAAGCTCTCGCGCATTAAGGGCAGCTGCCAACGCTATGAGCTCGCGCTTCTAGCCTTCGCTGCGGTACAAAATAAGGTGAAACGAAGTATAGCTCTGAATGTTCTACCGCCACAAGACAGACCATCCTGCCTAAAGAATTTTGTATTACAGACGGCACCCACGAGCACAGAAAAGCCATTTTAGACTCGCTGATCGAACACATCAAGTCCGACGGACTTGTTATTTACATTTAACCACAATCCTCTTTCCCCTCCCCCTGTAGCAAATGACGAGTTTCAAGTGCAACAGGCACCACACTTGAAAAATAAAATTTTTTTCTCTCTCACGTCCCCAGTGGTGTAGTTCTAAATGTAGCCACTAGGGACGCGACGGTTGAATCTTCTTCCCAATGCGGCGTGGAAGGTTTACATGCTTAATCCGATCCTAGCGCATTTGTTTACCCGCCTAATGCGCCCACGTAGATTAGTTTTTGACCGATCTCAGCCAATGACGGCGGGAGCTTGGGTATAGTCAGCGCGCGTTCCATGCGCGTTCTCCATGTTGCCTTTTGATTGGCGTGGGCCTCTCCTTGCGTTTCGTTGTGCCAAAGACGCTTTTTGGGTTACGCTTGCTCGCCGTAAATGCGCGCCAAGCTCCCGTACGCTCGTCCCGCTAGCTAATAACCAGTGATGTCGTCTGGGCCATTCGTGAGGATGAACAGCATGACAACGATGAAGCTTTGTTACCCTAAAGAGAGATGGGTGTGTCCCCCGAAAAATGACACAGCCAGCCAGAAACCAATTGTAGTACTCGCACAGTTTTTATTTTAACTTAGCCTCAACGTAGTTCCACTTTGTTTCTGATTTATCATGGCCAGTTAAAGATCAACCGCGACATTTATCTTAGGAGCATTACAACAGATTAGCAAGACTAAATCATTCTAAAGCATTGCAATCGTATAGGACAAGGATCGATGTTTTCAAGTATTCTTTTTTACAAATACGATTAATGATTGGAATGAGATTCCCGAGCAGATTGTAAATCAAAACGATATTTCAATGGTTGGGGATGCTGTTAGACTTCTTTACTGTGTTTAAAATGAAAGCATATCGCATTGCTGTAATTTTCTCTCGTTTCCCTTTCTTTGAAGTTAAATATGTATATATCGCGTGATTTCTTGAACGCTTTATTATAGTTTTTGCCTTTATATATTGTATTCCTTGTTATCAGTTCGAACGTACGCGGCACGTGCCTTTGATTATTGTTGATTATTTTGTTCGGTATATTTTTCATTGTTATTGTTAAATTGATTATTACTTTTTTATCTGCATTTAGTCTCCTTTTTTCTTCATTCGCGCTTTGGGCACGTCTTGTATCCAATTTTATAAATACGCTATTGTTCAAAGTTTTTAGTGGAGGTATGAACGGTATCGTTTTGTTAAATGTTGCTCCTCCTTGCCACTGCCCATGGGCCAGCAGTACGTACAAATAAAAAAAGATACTTATATTTGACGTTGCCAGAGTCAGGAGTCGAAGGTCATAACCCTTGGCAATAGACCCCTCTCGAAAGTAAAGTGAAAATTTAAAAATTACACCATCTTCCCGAGGGGAACCATGGTGTGATGCGGAGCATCGTGGTGGTTCCGAGGAAAGAGTCAGTTGCGTGCTGACGTCGAGAGATGGCGCCACCGACTGCCCTAACGGTACACCCTACGCGAGCCTTCGTTGCGGCTCGCGGCAGAGAAACTTAAAACGCTCGCCGCTCGCCGTTTATTTTTTTTCACACTTGAAGGAGAGGAGACTAGTGGAGGAGAGTTGCACGTGCGCGCACGGTGTGAGTAGAAGCGAACGCACGCGCAGTGCACGCAGCTGGTAGAGAGAGAGAGAGAGAGCGGAGAGAGTAACGCGCAGTTGTTGGAGAGAGGGAAGGAGGAGAGTTGCGCGTGCGTAGTGTGAGTGCGGACTACAAGGCCGCGGGACATAGACTCGAGCAAGAGATGCTCCGCATCTAAAACGAATCCGATTCACTACACAATGGTGGAACAAAAGACACCGCTGAACGTGGAAGTAGCGCGAGCGGGTAGCTTCGACTTGTACTCCCGCTGCACGAGGGCTCGTGGGCCGGGACGCATTCGACCCCAAGAAGATCGCACTTGTGTCCGCCATTGTGCAGGGATTCTACAGCTTCCACCAGAGGGCGCACTTTCAAAAGGGGTCTACAGACCAATCTCGCTAAGCGTTCCACGCTTGCGTGACGCTGCCAGAACTGTAGTTCGTAGGAGGCAGGTGCCAGTGCACGAGACAGTTCGTGCCGCCCCGAGCTCTGCTCGCGCAGACCTTCAGCGGGGTTGTCGCGCAAGCAGAAAGACTATAGATGCCGGGATGCAGGGTGGCAGCGGTGGCTAAAAGAACTGGCTGTGAAATCGGTTTATTGAGAAGTCAAGGCAATGCACGTGATGTTCTCGTCGTGGTCGACATTCGATGAGTCGAAGAAAGGCAGCACACACGCAAAAAATACATCTATTCCACTACCCACTGCGTCCCCCGGTCATTACGAGTCAGTTTAAATAGTATTTTTCATAAAATTTATTTTCTCCGCTTAAGTCGTACCTCTGTAAATTTTGTTGAGGGTGTGAAATTTAATTGTTCATTTACAATTTCTTTTGGCCTCTAATTAGTGGAAGATTGTGTAACTCTGACGAAGGCTCCACTGCTGTGACCATGCCCTTTGACAAAACTCTTATATATCATTCATTCCATTAAATTCTACCTCAGAAGCGCTCCGAAGGGCATTCATAAAGGGAGAGAGGGGGCGGGGTAGGATTTCAAAGGGTAAAGAAACAACAAATATGACTCTGACCAGACCCAATGACATATGCGCTATATAGTACAGCTTTGGGGCTAATGTGCAGCTGCTGTTGCTCCTTTCGTTTATCGACCTTTTTTAATGCTCATAACTTTCCAGTCTGCGCTATGACACACAGCATGGCGTTTCACACGCTCATATCCACAGCGAAAGCAATATTTACTCGGTGGAAACGTTTCCGGCAGTCACGCGATTGGTCTAACTCGCTGTACAGGTCGCCGCGATTGGTTCAATGAATGTCCCGTAAAAATGTACATTCACGTCTGTTTTTTGAGTGCCTTTTCATCCGTGGCATCTTGAGAAAGTGTAAAGCAGCAGGTGTGTTTGAACCAGTCCTGTAGACGTTATCAAAAAAAGCAACGGAATCCTAAAAGGACGAAAACAAAAAATGTTACTGGTCACTGACAAATAGAAAGAACGCTTTACCGACCTACGTAACCTCAAAATAAAGGGAGCGCGTTACCATTACCGTTACAGATAAAAAGTAACGCATGTTACTTTCGCGTTTGTTTTAATTTATGATTTAAAACGTCTTACTGTTTTGACGTTACAAATGTGCATAAGCGCCATATTTCAAGATATATTATGTTCACGCAGAAAGCTAAAAAGAAGCTAAAGAGGTTCTTATAAACAAAGACGAGTTAAGAGGTGAATTTTATAGCATTTTTTTATCCCGTAAATTTGAATATCCCGTTCGTTTTTCCTCTAGATGTAACTCAACAAGAGAAAGAACAAAAGCCCTCCGACCAGTTATTACCTCATACACAGATCATTGTGCTGCCAAGCGCGTGTCGCTCGTGTGGACACCGCGTGCAATTGCCAGCCTGCCCAGTATAATCCCTCATACCATAGCCTCCTGTATACTCACAAAGCCTGGCAGTTCGACGACGGAGCCATAGAGTGCCCGGACGCAGATTTGGAGCGCGAGGACCTGGTAGCACAGAGCATTTCTCGGGGAACATGGACGTCAGCGAAGCGCTTGTCAGCGACTAAGACCCGAAACATGGTTTGCAAACCCGACGAGAAAAAGAAGCGGTTACGCGAGGAACGCGAGGAGCACGAGCGGACATTCCATCACTCGGGAGAAGCGTGTTTCGGCGTCTCGACGCAGCGGGGCGCCCGTCACGTGGCTCCCCTCTCCATCCGTTGTCTGCCGCTCTACCTTTTCAATTTCGGCGGCCGCTTCTCGTGGCGATCTGCCAGGCTTTGTCAGTATACAGGAGGCTATGCTCGTACTGACACCAGTCTTGACGTCTTTTTCTGACCTTTTTGAAAATAGTGAGAGTGCGCGTGCAAAGCTCTGATAGGCGCTGAAGATGTGCGAGAGCGGAAAGTCCGAAAACTGTGTATATGACATCACGATCCGTGAAGGAGAGTATTCGGTGCAGGGAGGCTGCTGCCTCCGTGCACCGAATTGAAATATAATCTCGAAATTCTTGATCCTGGAGGGCAAATGAAAACGATTTCAGTGATTTTCGTTTTCCTTCAAAGACAGAATTGCTTCAGTTTCCCTTTAAATAACGCTATCTTTTTCACGGTTTTCATTTTGAGTGTATGTGGGGTTAATGCAATGAATCACTTGGCGCCTCGAAGCATAAAACACACACACACACACACACACACACACACACACATATATATATATATATATATATATATATATATATATACGGCCCCCTTCCTCCCCCCCGTGGCCAGGTGGCCACCTTTCCATAACTGGGGGAAAACTGTGAGGGCGCTTATGCGTAGCACTGCCCACGGACATCGTCGTCGTCACTTTTTTGGCTGTGGGAGGCCTATCGGCATCGTCATCTGACTGGTGGCACCTTTTTGAAACGTTCGATCGATATCAGACTCCGACAAAAAACCGTCATCCGACCGACCTGTCTCTGTCTCACAATATATATATATATATATATATATATATATATATATATATATATATATATATATATATATATATATATATTTTTATATTTTTTTTTTTGAAGGGGGAAGATGCATAAAGTGACGTAATTACGTTACCAGTTACTCAAAATAAGTCAGGTAAGTACTTCATCCGTCACCGCTTTAAAAAATGTAACTGGTACATTACCATGTTTAAAAGTAACGCGTTACCGCTAACGCCCTAACACTGGGTCAAACGGTCCGAGCTATATTGGTCCTTCTAGTAGATGTCGCACGATTCCTGTTGTGGCACCTCTCGTGATAATGATGGAAAACATTCAGTAAAAACCTGTTTTACTTTATTTAAGCGGACTTTGGCACCTGTCGGAAAATACAATAGGCAAGACCCCACCGTCAGTCACATATTCACGGCGTTTCTTTCCCCTGTACATTGTAGTCGTTAGAAAATTACTGCAAGCTTACGTAATCAGAGATGGTCTTTCTCGAACATTCGGAATCAACATATTCTGACCACCTATGTTTATTTTCGTTTTCTTTTATTATGTCCGAAATTATCAAAATTATCTTGTAGATCGGGTAGAAAAATGGAGATTACACGTTCGTTGTTTAGAAATTACAAGCCGTGAAATTTTTATTTAGTGTGCGATAGAAATGATGGAAAGATGGAATATTTTTTGTAAAGGTACCACCAAAATGTCGAGGTGGTGACTACCATGTAGAAAATTGGCAAAACGAGGTGTGTTTATTAGCTTCTGTTTATTACAGATAATACGAATATTGTGAGTCAATCTTAGTTTTCCTAGTTCTTTAGACCATTTTAAGTTGCGCGATGACACATGTGCGTCACGAATAGGACCACTTAATTTTAAATTATAGCAATATGCAATTACAAACATAAATATCGGTAACCTTCTCCTACGTACGTTCGCTTAGCACTACGTATAGGACCGAAGCGCTCAAGTGTCGCCGCTGGCTACAGCGCTATCCCAGCCCCTGGCTGGACGCCTGAATCGGAGTGGCTCGTGTTTTTCGCCTCGCTTCTCCGCCGTAGGCGGTCGGATGCGCTAGTCAATAATATTAATTGCGATAGAGAAGATATAAAAGCCCGGCTAGCACAAATATTTTGTTGTTGATCGCAGTAACAACCTCCAATATTGTTGTAGTCAGTCCTTAAAATTCTACCGCTTCCCTGAAAAGCCGTACGAGACTCGAACGGCGCCAAGCCTGGACCACGTCAGTGCTCCGACCAAACTAAGTTTCTCGTTCGTTGGAAGATCACTTTTGCTAAATACGCCTGAAAAACGAAATGGAATTGGTGTCAGAACAATAACAGCATGACTATCGAACACCGGGAAGTCAGTTGGCGGTGCCTGCGTGGCGGAATATTTGATTTTCGTGAGCGGCTGTCCCTTTCATTGAAGTGTTTGACGGGGCCTGGATCGTGATGTTGGATCCCTTTGGCACGAATATTTCAACTATAATCACCAACAGGGTGAGAACGGCAGGGAGGAGCTTCAGTTACTCTTTTTCCAGCACTAGCTTCCAACCTTCGATAGGGCTTCTGTCTCGCGAGCCTCCTGCGTGCACGTGCAGCCAAATCGCGGCGAAGGGAATCGAAGACGTGCTGCAGGTTGGCCGTTCACAAGAGACGCCCTGCCGTTCTGACTTTGTCAGCAGACTTCTAGCTAGGGGAGGGGCTTATGGGGGCTGCGAGTGCAGCTTTCTCCCCTTCGTGTTTTTGTTTCTTAATCGCCGTTCCCGTTTTTTTAGCTGCTGATAGCCATCATGTTCGACCCCATAATATACACATGCACCCCCCTCCCCCCTCCCAAACAACACACACAAGGAATGCACAACCAAACCACCTCAACCAGCCCCCCCCCCTCTCTTTTAAAATAAAAAAAAGCCTGATTACGTTTTTACTTGTTATGGACAATAATAGTTTTTAATATTTCGTGTCGATTTTCCGCTGATCACACCGGAGATCTTATATTATTGATTTATTTTTCAGTGGGGGCGGTTCACTTTTGATTCCGCCAACGTCAGCGAGGATCTGCAGCGTGCACTTCGTGAACACCTGCAAGGACAACGCCGAGGCTCATCCTGCAACAAGTTACTAGACGAGATGCCAGCTGAGGTGTTGAATAAAGACTAATTGCAGGGAACCTACCAACCCTGTAATTGCTCGTGAAAGATTCTTAGTTAATTTAAATTAATTTTCACTCCCTCGCTCAAAGAAACAGGTGACCTTTCCTCATACATTTCGCTTACTCTATATGTGCCTGGATCTTAGCCAGTTAAAAGTATCATTACTTGATTGGCAACTTCTGTAGTCTCTTTTGTCTTCGAGTTACATGTTTTGGTTTAGACTGTACCCCAAGATTCAGTATAGCTTGGCTAAAGATAGATAAGCTTAGGTGATGACTGCTTTCTCACGAACTGGGAGACATCTTTCGTGAGATTTGGAATATCATGAACAGCTGATCTGCCGTGCAAAATCCCTGAATTAGTCGGGGTTCTCGTCCCTACAATTTCTTTGACAGTCCTTGCTTCTCGTGATGTGTACATCATCTGCAAGTGTCCTGCCGGCCATTCTTCGGGTCTGCGCCAATGTCACCGTGTTAAGAGCATGGGAAGAATTTTTATATTATCACGAGGTTGTGTGTTTACCTACTCGTGGTTGTGATAAAACTCAATAAAATATTTTTCACTGTCACCAAAACATTTCTGAAAGCGTTGCATTATGCTGCTGTACCATATTTTCCAGACTATAGTCAGACTTTTCACTTGGCTTGTGACGAGGCAGTTTTCGCAGCGCTAAACAAACCCGAAGTCTGGCCGGAGGGTAGCATCTTCCACCAGTTTTTTGGCCGACTTGACAGTACGCGTGTTTATAACGAGGAAACAGTAGCACCTGATAATGGCGTCAACGCTTAGCGTTTTCTACCAAAACGTGAGGGGCCTTCGTACAAAGGCCGACGAGTTTATGTCTAACTTGATAACAACTAAGCTTGATATTGTCTGCATTACAGAAACATGGCTGTGCGATGGGATACCTACCTCAAACTATTTTACACCTAATTACAAAGTATATCGAAAGGACCGAGATTATGAAACCACTCGTCAAAAACTTGGTGGAGGTGTTTTAATTGCTGCCGAGGCATCTCTTTTTTCTCATCGTCGTTTCGACCTAGAATCCTATTCTGAGTGTGTATGGTTAGAAATAAAATCTCGTGATGGTTTTAACTATCTAGTTGGTAACTACTATTTCCCACCACTCTTTGATCAATTGGTCTTCGTTGAGCATCTGGAGGCACTTAAGATTCATATAGATTTCAGCAAGTATAGAGTACAGATTTATGGCGATTTTAACCTTCCAGGAGTAGACTGGACACTTGGTCATGTAAAGAGCAACAACCTGATAACACGCTATAAGGCCACATGCTTGTTGGAGTTCATGAACTTTTGTGGGTTGAATCAACTGAACACAACTGTGAACACCGCTGGAAATACCCTGGATCTTGTTTTATCTATCGTGTCTGTTGACTATGTAACTCCTTCTTTGAGTCCAATGGTACAAATGGATCTGTTTCACACACCTTTCACAGTTGGGCTCTTTCTTCCTCGTAAGAAGCCAGTTTCGAATCCCTTCACTACGTACTGCTATCATAAAGGCGATTACCTGAACATGTACAAATACTTCAAAACTTTGACTGGAGTAAACTTCTTGTCATAAATGATGTTGAGCTGGTGACCGAGACGTTTTCGTCCATAGTTAAAAACGCAATTGATGCATTTGTACCACTGCGCATTTCCAAGCCTTCAATTCACCCTGAATGGTTCTCCAAAGAGTTGAAAATCTACCTTTGCAAAAAAGACCATTTTCATAGACTCTTCAAACGTACTGGTTTGTCTCTATTTTATACTGAGTTTAGCATTTACAGGGCTCTAGTTAAAAAGCTGTACGCTAGGGACAAACGCTTGCACCTTGAACAAGTTGAGTGTAGCCTAAACCGGTGCCCTAAAAACTTTTGGCGCTATGCCAAGAAACACACGCGCAACTTAAACCAAGGTCTTTGTCTGCGCACAGATAACAACGCTAACTATGTATCTTCACCTTCAGAAGTTGCCAATATTTTTGCTGATTACTTCAGCAGTTGTTATTCAACCTGTCAGCAAAGCACTCAGCCGCAAGAAATAAAAACCAACTGCCATGATTTCTTGTCTGGTATTAGAGTAGATGCCGTTGAAATTGCGGAAGTAATAAAAAAATTAAAACCGAAGCTATCTGTAGGAGCTGACTCTATTCCATCGTTTATTATTAAGGGATGTAGCGAATTATTTATACCTATTATGTTGCACATCTTCAACCTCTCTCTTATTTCTGGTGTTTTTCCTTCCCTTTGGAAAAAAGCGGTTGTTGTACCAGTTTTGAAAAAAAGGTGACAGCTCTGTGAAAAGCAACTACCGCCCAATATCTTTTCTATCTGGGTTTTCTAAAGTTTTTGAACGGGTTATGTATTCCCGGATTCTTTTTTATTTTCGGCATAAGTTTGTAGAGTGTCAGAATGGTTTTTTGAAGGGACGTTCGGTTGAAACAAATCTTTGCTCTTTTTTAAATTACTCTGCCCCTGTTGTTACAAACAGAGGACAAGTTGATTGTATCTTTTTTGACATGTCAAAAGCCTTCGATAAAGTAAACCATGAATTGCTGTTACACAAATTATCGTCATATGGTTGTTGCCCAGAGCTATGTAACTGGTTCCGTAGTTATTTATCATCTCGACGGAACACAGTTCGTGTAGATAACAGTCATTCCGACCACTTCTTTTCCACATCTGGTGTCCCTCAAGGCTCCATCCTTGGCCCGTTGTTGTTTTTGATATTCATCAACGACTTGCCGTCATATGTTGATAACGCTCAAATATTGTTGTTTGCCGATGACATCAAGCTTTTTATGAATATTCACTCTTCTATCGACTGCAACGCTCTACAGCATGATGTTTCACAGATTGCTATATGGTGT
>JAZHYW010069005.1:0-11878 GCA_037355805.1 Ixodes ricinus
TCTTGAGACGATCTACGTCACGATTGCGTTGAATGTCACGTGCTCTAAGCTGGGCCTTCTCCGAGCGCTTGCCAGAGTGGACCGTTTATAACGAAAAATACAGCCACCAGGATCAAAATACAAACGTGCGATTGTCATTTACGGATATTGTGGATCATATTCAACCTATTTTTGAACACGACGGAAATATTTCATATTTCGTTGAAGTATCCCTTTAAGTGCGACTGGTCTACCGGTATGCCCGATTGAAGATGGCCCACGACATCGAGCTGCCAGAAACTTGTTCGCCGTAAGGCATACTGCCGGAAGTAGACCAGGATCTCTAATCTGGGTCCCTAAACTCGTCAACACAGTTAGAGCCGAAGGTTAGCGGAGAGCGCCGATTGGACGTCGGCGAAAAAGCGCGAAGTCATCGTCGTGGTAGTCCACTCGGTGCGCCTCCGTAATCCCGTAATCTTCGGCCCCAACCTTGTGTCTGACGAGCCTAGAGCCCCTAGACATTGGGGCGAAAAAGTCGGCGAGAAATCCGGCGTCTCCGATTGGCCGACGCCAATGAAAAGTGCGGCGTCGCCCTATCACGGCCTCCAGATTCCTCGCCGACTCTGTTAGCCGAATGCCCAAGGGCCTCGTGTTCAAACGCCGTTTCACTCAAAGCCCGACCGAAGCAGATGCTACGATCCGATGTGTGAATCGAGTCGCACGAGAAAGTGTATCGTCACGGCACCCGAAATCTCTGTGCATATGCTATTCCCGGCTAAACCAATCACACGCAGTAAACGTCCCGTGATCCTGCGACTTTTCTTGGGCATGATCGATAGTAAACGAACTAAGACTACGAGCGCCGTGACAATGCACTTTTTGGCGCTGTTTGCTCGGCTCCATCGAATGGTGGCGCCATATTAAGTTTTACCGCATGCGGTGGAACTTAATACGCACGCGCCAAGACAGACGTGGTATTAGATTCACACGTCACTTCCATAAGAAAAAAAACGCACAGATTGCCTGTTCTGCTTTAAACAGAAATACGCGTCAGTTCGTGTCAACTTGGCATAAGCCCTATTATTGAAAATCCGAGTTATTTATAAAAAAGAAAACATGGAAGTTCTTTTTGTGCTTTTTTTGTCACAAAGAAACTGAGGCTATGAGTAACGCGTTTGGCTGCTGCGGCCATGTGGTAGGGTTGCCATGTGGTAGGGTTGCCTTGCTGCATGCCCATCCGGGAGGAACAACACAAAGCCGGGGTTTCCATAACGAGAAACCACATTTATTAGAGTAACAGGGAATGGGTTGTTAGTATCAACGTAAAACATTGCCGGAGCGTTCGAGCTGCACGCCTCTCCGTGACTACGGTCCGTTCGCTTCCAGCCCTTCCGCCATTGTTTCGTTCTGCCTCGGGTTTGTATTTGGGCACTCTCTTTGGAAGTGGCCGCGCTGTCCACAGTTGTGGTGGTCCGAATACCTGCTTGAGTCGCCGGCACCAGGGCGCTCTTCGGACGTCCTCCAGTGGCCCTGCATTGAACACAAACTGGATGCGCCTCCGGCTGCTTTGATTGGGCACTCTGTGCCAGTCCCGTGGAGGTCTTAGCGCCGGATTGCCTCAGGGTCCTGCCAAGCACATGCAGGTTCGAGAGAGTTTGCGGCCAAAGGCGGTGGGAGATAGCTCTTCTGAGCGAGGAGGATCTCCCTCTGTGCTGCGGGCATGCCTGGCTAGCTCTTCAATGGTCTCAAGGTGCGGCCGTGTAGGTACACGTGGTACTTTGGGTGACATTGTCTGAGGACCCGAGCTATAATCTCCGACTCGAAGGCATTAGGTTGTGCCCCTTCGTGTGAGTTCCTGCAGTGCGCGAACATACTGAACCAGGATTTCGTTCGGATGTTACGTTCGGGACTCGAGTTCTCTCAAGATTTGTAACTCGTAACCAGGTGGCAGGAACTCTGCTCCAGGAATTGCCGCTCGAACTCCGCTAGGCTGGTGAACGCTAGGTTGCAGCCTTAACCAGCACGCAGCGCTAGACTGTAGAGCGAGAGGAAGTATTCTGCTTATCACGAGGGATTCCGAGGCGCCTGAGGCGGCTTTGTAGACGTCGAGCTCACCCAGAAAGTCGGCGATCGACTTGGCGTCGTTGTCGCCAGTGTACACCGGCACCGTCAGCTGGGGGCGCAGCTCCGGCTCAGGTGACTGCTGCACAGCGAGACGCTGTGTGACCGCATCATCACATGGCTGCCACCTTCAGCAGCAATTCGGCTTGCGCATCCGCCGAGCCTGCTCCGGGATCCACGCTTGCTCCAGGATTTTCGCCATCCTTCGTCTCCGGACCGTAGTGTGGGAGACATGGCGGGAAAAAATAGAAACGCCAAGCAGACAAGAAACCGTGCGCGGAAACAAACGGTAACTCCATTCGAGAAAAATAAACACGGCCCCAAAGCGATAAACACGTCCCGGCGTGACTAAGCAATGTTTTGAGGCTCCAATTCAACGAGCAATCGCGCTGTCGCGAATACCAGCCCTACTTCCAAAAGAAACACCGCAGTCGAAAAAAACTTACCGAGAGAAGAAACCCAGCCCTGTGTCGTTCCGACAGAAGGGCAGCAAAAGCACGTTGGGCGCCATGTGGTTTAGGTCGGGAAGATGCAGACACGCGTTCTCTGTCACTGCCTTTGATAAGGCTATAAATGCGCTTTGTTGCTGTTCGCTCCAACACCATTTGACGCCTTTTCGAAGAAGGTGATTAAGCGGCTGTGAAATCTCCGAGCAGTAAGGAATGAAATCCCTATAGATTCTTGCATGGGGAGAGGACCACCCTGTGTTTGTTTTAATTTGGAGCTCCCTTTGTCAAAATTAGTCGTCAGCGCTACGGAAGCGGCCATAGTTAGTTACGCCGCATCTTCTATACTTCGTTTCGGCTTAGGTCCGAGCGCGGCCGCTGTTATGAGTTGAAGGGCCAATCAAACAGCGAAAGAGGCACAACGTCATCGCGTGCTCTCTGTAGTTGATAGGACCAGCCGGTATTCGCCGTCTCTCTGTGCACTGATCCTCCGCCGGCTGGTCAAGCGCAGAGAGCACGCCATGACGTTGCGCTTTTTACGCTGTTTGATTGGCCCTTCGGCTCATAACATCGGCCGCGCTCGGACCTACACTTAAAACTGTCTGTGCGTCTACTTTCACGCACACTAGTCGGAGAGCTAATCACCGCAACTGACGGAGGCAGCTGAGCGAATGACGATGCCGAGACATATCTTTAGACCAAAAACCGCCGTCTGAGTTGTGAGATTAAGCAATGCAAAACGTCACGCTTGCATTGCTTAATGTCATGACTCAGAGTGCGTATTTTTGGTCTAAACATATGTTTCGGCATCGTCATTTGCTGAGTTGCCTTCGTAAGCTGCGGTGGTGGTGTGGTGTGCGTGAAAGTGGTGTCCGTGAAAGTAGACGCACAGACATTTTTAAGAAGTGTAAGGTGAAACGAAGTATAATTAAAACTGCGATTTTTCGTTTCTTGCCTTCGTTCTTCGCATTTTTTGTTTGTTTACCTACAGTTGTCTTTACTGAGAATTAAAAACGAAAAAAAAAACAGCTTGTTCGTGTTGGTTTCACGCGAACGTACAGTGGAGCGGTGTTGGACGCGACTATGTAAACGTGCGTAAAGCATGCGTGGAATCCAACTTGTCATTATGTACTAATCGTGGGAGGGTATGTTAATTCGATGATTTAGTAAGCTGAAGGTTGGCCATCTGTCAAGATTACGATTGTTTTTCATATTGTGTTTTTATATAAACATTTGCGTAACAATATATGTCAAAAGAAGTCAGTATCCTTTCAACATATTTTATTACGTCATGAATCGGGTACTCCTATTAAATTCAAGATAAACGTGTGGTTCATGATAGTACTGAAAGTGACCTAAAACCTTGAAAGCGTATCGCCATACTTTTTATTGCAGAAAAGGATCTAGCCACGGGCGAAGAGGTGGATGATGGAGAGCGCATTGCTGGTCATTGTAAGACTACAAGCATAGCATAAAACTCACGCTTCAATGACTCACTTCACGCCTTTACTTCGCAGTACCTCCCACAAAGGAGACACTCAGTGATTGCAAACGCTGCCCTGAGTGCCCTACCAGAAGACAGATGGCATGTGGTCCCGGTGAGTTCTGTCAATTCGAAAAAACTTCAATTTGGTTTGCCTATACATTATAAGGCGGACTAAGAAACTTTGATTTAAAGTGGCAACCTTGACAGGGAAAGAAATCAATAGAGAAGGATGGGATAACAACGTTGTTTTTTGTCTAGATTCTTTTTAACCAGGCTGCCCTTGGTCAGTTCAAACAAGCTCTGTGGCCCAGTGTTCTCGGCTAATTCAATACGAGGGGATTTGCAATAGATATTCAATGTGTGCAGGTAGTCTTCGGTCGCTAACAAGTTATAGCGTCGGCAATGCAAGGCGTCGCAACCAGAGGTCAGCATTTTAGGTCGGCCTCACTCACCCTCACCCTCACAGCCAGACTCACCTAAGCCCCTCACTCACCCTCACCCTCACAGCTACACTCACCCTAAACCCCTCACTCATCCTCAGCCCCTCACTCACCCTCATCCTCACAGTCACACTCACCTTCAGCTCATCACGCCCCCTCACGGCCCTCACGGCCCTCACGCCCCTCACGCACTCATGCCCCTCCCGCCACTCACCGCCCTCACGCCCCTCACGCACTGATGGCCCTCACGCCACTCACCGCCCTCACGCACTCAGGGCCCTCAGGCCACTCACCGCCCTCAAGCCCCTCACGCGCTCATGGCCCTCACGCCACTCACCACCCTCACCGCCCTCATACCCCTCAGGCCCCTCACGCACTCATGGCCCTCACACCCTTCACGCACTCACCACCCTCACGGCCCTAACGCACTCATGGCCCTCACGCCACTCAGGCCCGCTTCAGACGGGGCAATTTCGCCTAGAAAGTTGACGTCACAACAGCAGCAACACGGGCCGCCCGCGTTCGCACGCACCAACCAACAGCTGCAATTACAATATCGTTGAGAACTAATGTATCTTTCTGAAACAGTTTATTTCCAAGAACGATCAATCTCAAACTGGAACCAAGTCTTTTATTGTCATCATCACCGGCACGAGGTATCACGTGAAAATATCGCGTCCCTGATTGGATGCAGCCGCTTCAAACCTCTTCGAATTGCTCCGAGTTGCTCGCTTGCTTCGAGCCGGACCCGATCTCAGCAATTCGTGCCGATCTAGGGAACGCTAGGGAATAACCCGCCAGCAACACCAAAATTGCCGAGAAAGTTGCTCCGCTCTAAAGAGGGCCTCACGCACTCACCGCCCTCACGCCCCTCACGCACTCATGGCCCTCACACCCCTCACGCACTCGCCGCCCTCACGGCCCTCACACGCTCATACCCCTCACTGGCCCTCAAGCCACTCACGCCACTCACCGCCCTACCGCCCCTCACGCACTCATCAGTCCCTCACACCCCTCACGCACTCACCGCCCTCCCGGCCTTCACGCACTAATACTCCTCACGCTCCTCATGCCATTCACACACTCACCACCCTCACGCCCCTCACACACTCATGGCCCTCACACCCCTCACGCACTCACCGCCCTCCCGACCCGCGCGCGCCTGTCCCCTCACGCCCCTCATGTCACTCACAAACTCCACCGCCCTCACGCTCCCTCACGCACTCATGCCACTCACACACTCACCGCCCTCACGCTCCTCACGCACTCATGGCCCTCACACCCCTCACGCACTCACCGCCTTCACGGCCCTCCCGCGCCTCGCATGGCCCTCACGCCACTCACGCCCCTCGCGCACTCATGGCCCTCACACCCCTCACGCCCTTCCCCGCATTCACCTCCCTCACGGCCCTCACACACTGACGGTCCTCACAGCCCTCATGGCCCTCACGGCCCTCACTCACCCTCAAGCTCATGAATTTTCCTGGTTCAGAACCTCACTCACCCTCACCCCAGCTGTGAAATGAGGGTGAGTGAGGGTGAGTGAGGGCCCTCATGACTGAGGTTTGCCGAGGTATGGTCGCAACTGCTTGTAGATTGTAAACCGTTTACGCAGACATCTATTTCCTTGAGTGGTGGAACCCTAAATCTTGAAGGTAGTGCGCCACTTTCGAAAGAGCATATAGCGATTCTACCTTCCCCTTATTTGTGTTTATTTACACGATTTTGGTTGCAAGTAAATATTTCTACACACTTGCTAAGTCCATTTATATTGTAAGTCATTCTAATGAATGCACTTCTGTTTAGTTTGCACGGTATTGGTACTTGTTTCGTTCCCATCATACTTTGCTGTATCATTATTGTTTGCGTTTTTATTCCTTAACTGCTGTGTCTCCGCACCGCTCGAAACACGAGACCGCCGTTCCTACTGGAAGTTTGACAGTGCGATGATCATTCGGCAATGCACATATAGCTCTGGTTCTCCCAAACTTATATGGGAGACCCGTGCTAGAAAATCTGAATTAGCGGACATTTCCAATGCACTTTCGGAGCCAGAATATTCAAACTGTAAGAAACTCTGCGCACGAGAAAGCAATACATTTAAAAACCTCGAGCAGCTCAGAGTGTGCTTGTAGGAACATTTACTATTTCGCGATTTTCTGGGATCTTTGACGGATATAATCAACGTTCAGAAGGTCGACAGCTCCGTCAACAAAACAAATTGGGTCAAGAGGGCACCCCGAAATCAAGGTGAGAAAGCGCTAGAATTAATCGCGAAAAAACAATTCTGTCTTGAATTAGAAATAAGTTTTAAGCGTAATTGTTCTGCGAATCTAAAGATATGTTATATTAGGGGTGGCCAAACTGATATTGCCCGAGAGACGCAAGCAAAAATTTTACATTTTAGGGAGTCCAACAAATGAAAAAAAGAAGGAAAAAAGTGTGTGTGTGTGGGGGGGGGGGGGTGTAGTGTGAGCTACCGCTATCTCTCTGTGCTTTCGGCTTTATGTCAGTAGTTGTCGTTTGCCATAACTTACCTTCAATTCTCATAAAAAAAACGCTTTCATCAAGCACAGAAACTAAACGAGGCATGTCAATAGATACGAATTAATAGTTTTGAAGTTGTAGTGTGCATAGAACAGTGAGCTGAGTGTTTTTTCATTAGGCAGATTCTTTCATTTGGAAGGAAATAAAAATAAATACATCTGCCGTAAGTAGTTCAGAGACGAATTTTGGCAAACATTTTCCCACTAAACTAACTTTGCTTGGACCTTAGCACGAGAAAAAATTGCGAAGAATTTGGCAAATTTAAAAATTGATAATACGTTTCCACTTGATTCACTTCTTTCTGACCATTATATTTTGTTAGAAAGGGATTATTTTACGTTCAACATCACAGCCTTAAATACAGTAATTTGATATGCTGTGTTTTTAGCTGTTTTTTTTTGTAATGCTTTAAGAGCAAGCTTAGTGTTTGGTTCCAAAACTTTTATTTGGGAAGTACTCTCATCACGCAAGCCGCACTTTGGCCCTCGAAGAGCCGCATTCGGATCGGGAGCCGCAGTTTAGTCACCACTGTGATATATATTTGAAATACCCGTTCTGCTTTAGATGTAGCACACCACAACAATAAGAAGGCCTATTTTCGCGAGTATATTCAAAAATGACGCTTCACTGTATTAAAAAAATGTATTATTATTTGAATATAATTGCATGCTAATGAACTGATATATTTTGTAATATTAGATGATAAATTTATATCTATGGAGATATATTGATTTCTGTGACTCTTATAGACATTCGGATCCTTAAAATAAAACGAACTTGCAATTCCACGAAATGCACACTCAAACCATATGAAATGGGTATCTAAGTTTAACCCCTTACCTAAGTGTATACTTGCGGACATTGGCTTCAAAGCAATTGCGTTCATTTCTATTTAGTCGCTAAACGACATATGCGTATTTGTATCTAGAATGTACCAAATTGCTGTAAATCTTTAAGAAAAAAGAATGTGCGGCCGACATTGCAGAATGCCTCATGACTCGGCGGACCATTCAGCGTGTGGAAAGCCCGTGCTGTACCGACAGTCGACGTCGCGGTGGACCAACTGGATGCGGGACAGCGAGTCCTTGGGGTCGGACGTCTTCTACGTCGCCAACGGCGAAGACCGGACGGCCCTCCTCGAGTTTTCCGTCCAAGGCGGCCTTCCGCAACGGCTCTGACCCTCGAATCCTGAAGCTGCCGACGCCTGCGCACGGGAACGCGCAGATCGTCTACAACGGCTCTTTCTACTACCACCAGAACGACACGAACCAGATTGTCCGCGTTGCCCTGAGCGGACCGGGTCGGGGTGGAGACACCCTCAAGTGAGTGGACCGGCGTTAGACATATGGTGAGAAATAGCGCACAAAGACAAAACCAGCAAACAAAAAGACGCCAGGCACATATGTCTACTTTCGACAATCTGAAAAAGGAGTGCGAATATACTTTCGTGAAGAAAAGAAGACAGCGAAGTAAAGCAGACACTACTGGGATCCAATCAAATGCTCTAGTTCTGAATGCGAAGCGACAATAAATAAGTCATGGTGATTTTATTTCAAATCATGCAGGGAAAAAATAATGTTTCAAAACTTTCGAAAATATATTTGATAGGCAAATATTTCACTAGGACGAAACTGAAAACCGTTTTTGATTTCAGTTTTGGCTGATGATAACTTATGTAAAAATTAATTCTACGTCATAAATAATATATCAAACGAAAGCTTACAGACATACCTATTGAACAAGCACAATATTGTTTGCTAATAATAAAGTTCTCCTGGCAAAAGATGCCTTCAGATACAAGAGGAAACTCTAAAAGTACAAATTTCAACTTACATTTTCCCAGAAAGGTTCTTTCTAAATATGTTTTTGTATCAAAATCTCTTGGTACGAGTCTAAAACATCTAATAAAAATCAAATGTAATATATGGTTTG
Organism: Ixodes ricinus; assembly: GCA_037355805.1. Taxonomy (NCBI): domain Eukaryota; kingdom Metazoa; phylum Arthropoda; class Arachnida; order Ixodida; family Ixodidae; genus Ixodes; species Ixodes ricinus. The sequence continues at coordinate 8,952 of JAZHYW010069005.1, forward strand.
GACTTATATATCAGTACATTCGAAATGACGATATTTTCTAAAGTTCTATTTTAAAATGCACAGCTACACATTCATTCTCTGCCGGGTTGTTAAATATTTGCTTGCACTTACAGTGTTGGATGGCTTCAAACTTAATACATAATTAAGAATATTATCTGCAATGTAAATACAAACGTCTAGAATATTTACATAAGAATAGTAAAAATGAGAAGAAAAGAAATGCATTTCAGGGAGGAAAATAAAAACCCCAACAGTTTATAATAAATGGCCTCTGCCAAATCGTTATCCTGCATACTGTGGCACTACATAGGGACAATAAAAATATTATTACGGAAGCGCTGAGAGGCCTAACGTGAAATTTCACCTTTTTCCAACTACGGCTTCGTCACCTACGCTAAGACTAATGAAAAGCTGGGTTCGTTTGGCCATTTCTTTCTTCGTTTTTTCTTTAAAACATATATAGGAGCTCGCATAGACGGTGGGGAAGTACATTATTCCTCAATATTGACACCGTTACGACATGGTAAGTTTTGGTCCTTTATGTGCTATTCCGGGTCTTACCTATCCAACAACAGGATGTCGTTTTGATGCCCGATCACAACATAGCGCGAGAAAAAATTCCAGCTGTTGCAGTGACCAATTTAGCTTTGAGTAGCGGGCACTAGATGAATGTTTGAATAACCAAATGGCGGCGTTAAGTTAGAAGTACGCTGTACATAAAATAACATAAAATATCTAATAAACCACACAATAACGTTTATCTGGACCAGAAAGCGACGTTATTATGTGTTGAGGGTTCACTCTTAAGGCTAGAAAATCATTTTGACAAAGAATTGAGGGATCATTTCAATTTTGATTTTTCGTCCACAAACCACGTACCGGATGTTATTGACAGGTATACGAGCATTCTTCTTTTCTTTCCTTTTCCATCGCAACAGTGGGACAGATGAACTGCACCACTTTTCGAAAGAATAATTACAGGCTTCAGGGGCGACTATCTAAATGAAGCTATCAGCATTTCCAGTTTTAAGTTCTGTCGATCTGCGGTTGTATAAGGAGGCTTGATGCTAAATGGTATCCACATACGCGACACGGTGTCAATAAAAAGGAACAGAATCCTGCAAATTTTGCCGTAAGTATCATTCGGTCAAGCCACTTACGAACAAAAGCCAAAAAAGACGTATTTCTCAATCCTATGCTAAAAAAGTAGCTAAGCATCGAGAGTAATGTTGCATGCAACCCGCGTGAACGGCGCTTTTCGTCCGTTAGCTTTCGTTTAATGCGCGTGAAGGCGTTAGCGCACGTTACCAGATATTTTATATGATTGTGTGTACTTCCCCAATATCTATGCAAGACGTTTCTCTTCACAAAAAGAAAGGAATATCAGGACGTTTAAGTAAGCCCACGTTCTTACAAGGCTTAGTGTGCTTGGAGAAGGGAGAGTGTGGAAAAGCTGAAATTGCTTTACTAGGGCTGCTGTCACATGGAAAATATTTGGTTCACCCAATTACTTTTAATTTCAGCGTGAAAGTTTTGGTGGAAAGTATCTATAAGCATTTGACGTTATCGTGAGATAGACTGAATGATTGATTTACTTTGATTTCGAGTTGAAAAATTGGACATGTGAAGGAAAAGAAACATATTATATTAAACATAATATCTACGATCTACGCATCAGATTTACTTTATCTAATTGTGAGTTAAATCAATGCCAACGAATGCCATGACAGGGTGCCAAGAATGAAATTAATTCATAGGCCTTCTAAGGACGACTGACCAAGCTTGGCATCATAAAACAAACATTGAAACGCTCTTTTTTTTTAATGTACGGTTCTACGCGCCCAAATCATATGTTACATCTTTATCGGACGTTTTAGACCAGTACAAGGGCTGTTCATACAAAAAAAAAATGAAGTGAAATATTTAAAATTTTAGTTTTTTAGAGTTGCCTTTTGCATTTCAAAGACGTTTTTCGGCAAGACTTATTTATTTAACTAACACAATATAGTGCTTCCTGTATATGCGTTTGCTCAAGCTTAAATCTGATATATATTTTATTAAAAAATATGATCTTTAGAAAAATTATCATCCAAACCATGGTAAATTATCGCCAAAGAGGTCCAAGTGCTGGATCAAATAACACAACTATAAGCAACAAAATGTACAGCCCTCCCACTTCACGTGAAGATGGAGGACCAGCGAGCCAGTTATCTTTACGACGTCAGGGACGATGCCCGGAGGACGACGTGTAGGATGACCTTAAGGACGACGTCCTGGGACGACCTCAAGAACGACATCTAAGACGACCTGAAAAAAGAATTTTAGAACAACATTGAGGACGACCTCTAGGACGACCTCAAGGATGACTTTAAGGACGACCTCGAGGACAACCTCTCGACGACCTCAAGGACGACGTCTAGGACGACCTCAGAATGTCGTCTAGGACGACCTCAAGGATTACCTTTAGGACGGCCTCGGGACGACTTCTAGGACGACGCCTAGAAGGTTGCCGCCACCTATCGAGTGACGGCGGTAACTAGACAACTGGCAAGCCGTTTGTCCGGTTGCCGCCGTCGCTCATAGATGGCGGTAGCTGTCAGGAGTTTTTGTGCCCACACGCCGCTTGTCCGCGGACACAAAACTGCGGAAACTGGCAAACCTTAAGGGAGACTCAAGCGGTTTTTGGGAAGCTGCTTTTTGGTGCCATGGCGTTAAGGAAGTGTCAGTGAATGAGTATCTTCCAGAAGGTCAGAAATGAACCGCCTATTAATCACGCAGGAACAAGAAATACGTGCGGACTCTTTCCTGTACTTGCGAGGACCAATGAAATTATCGTATGTTTGAAAATTTTGGCGGCCTTTCTTTCCCCGCTGCGTTGGAAACAGCCACAGCGGCAGACCAATCACAGGTCGAGGAGCAATACACAA
>JAZHYW010069008.1:0-21036 GCA_037355805.1 Ixodes ricinus
ATATCAATCAAACCGCTAGTAAAGCAATGCGTAAGCTGGGTTTCTTGCGTAGATATATGAGGCAGGCCTCCAATGATACAAAACTACTACTGTATAAAACTCTTGTTCGGCCAGTGCTAGATGGAAGCGTCATTTGGGATCCGCATACCTTATCCTGTATTTCAGAACTTGAGCGAATTCAAAGACTAGCAGTGCGCTTTGTGTATAATATGTACTCCTCATATGTATCTCCAACAAAACTCTGTAATGATGCAGGCCTGGAAACTCTACAGGAAAGAAGGAGAATAAACCGCCTTAAATCTCTCTACCTTATCGCCAATGACGAGCTTGGAATAGAGAAAGATAAATACATAACTTTTTTTCCGCCCCAGGTAAAATATAAAAACGATACATTTAAGTTCTCCTTCTTTCCTCGTACAATCATAGATTGGAACAGCCTACCACCTGACGTTGTAAATGCTACCACATATTCAGACTTTTGTTTTCTGTTGTCGCAGCAAGTGCATTCTGCTTGAAAAGTGTTTCAATGTACCACTCCTGTTACGATCGCGCAAGAGATTGACAGTATCAATAAAGAAAGAAAAAAAAAATCTTCCTGAGAATAACAAAAAGTGACTGAACTTTCTTTCGCACGTGGCGGGCCAGATAAGGAAAATTTTGTTATAAACGACGGGTGGTACACATCAACTGGCACAAGTGGGTTATCAGCCAGCATTTTCCGGTCAAGCGGGGAGTTAGATAAGCACAAGTAAAGAGCATCACCACATGCATTCGCTATTTCATTATACTGGGAAAAATTGAAATAGTTTGCAAATGGTAATAGCCACGACGGCTTTCCTCGAAGTCACGCTTGTTGTACAGGAAGCAATACCAGTTGCCCGAGTTAATTACAGGTAAGTTAAAATCACCATAAACCTAAACCCGAAACTTAGAACAGTTTAGGATTGTTTGGAGGGCTTTGAAGTGTGCTATGAACTTTGCCTCATCTGATAGAATCGAATAGTTTTATTTCAGGTTTTCTTCCAAAATACACTTTCCAAAACCGTCTCACTTAAGCACATATGTGATTATGTGTGAGAACGGGCAGTCCTATTGTACAGGTACCCCTCCCCCCCCCTTAATGCATTGCTACAGAAATCAAAGGGAAACAACAAGAATAAAACAAAAACTAAATTGCAAGAACCCGTGGTGTGTCATTCTGTGGCCTAACAATCATTAACACTTTGCGGATTGAACTTTGCGTCGTGCAATTGAGTCCGTTACATTCATCCCGCATAAAAGAAGAAAATAAACCTGATTTGGTTTAAATCAGGTTTATTTTCTTTAATTTAGATGAATTTGATTTAAGTTCTTGTAGCCATAAAATAGGTATTTTTAAACATGATAGACTGACTGATCATCGCTCTGTTCACTGAAAGTAATGCGCAAGAAAACAAATTATATACTGTAAGTTTAAAGTCCACTTTATTTACAATTTTTAATTGAATAAACCCCACCCACAGTAGAAAAAATAGCATAATATTTTTAGGCCAGTTGAAAAGCTTTATTTTTTTTTTCTTTTGCGTTTACATTTTTTTGGATAGGACATGACTTTCTTCGTGTAAGTTTCTATGCCAATGTTATTTACTTGCCATAGGGCGTTACGTAACTAAAGAACGAAGTGAATTGTAGAAAGAAAGCCCAACGTCTCGATTTGCTCAGAAGGCCACTGTTTTGTGCTCGTCTTCAACGTTACATAAATCTTTCTTGCTTGGTGATTTTTTAAATTTAAATACCAAAGAAATGCACATAAAGAACATCAAATGATACACATATGGTAAATAAAAATATTTTTGTGATTATTTTTCAGGAAAAGGTATGATTTAAATCATCATATTAAAACCGGTCTGATTTAAATCACGATTTTAGTCATCTTGATTTTTATTTTCCACCCTGCTACAAGATCAGGCATTATCGGTTAAACATCCATGAAGTTTATTGTCAAATCTCGCTTTTCAACTTAGAGGATACTGTCTTACCCTCGCGATATTAATAATCATGAAAATAATAATATTATATAACTTATTTTACGGAGAACCCAGTTTGTGTTTGTTTTGCTTTCGTGACTAAAACCCAGCCGCCAACGAAAGCTGGAACACCAACAGAAAATAATCCGGGACGGAATACATGTCATGCTTGTTCCTCGATCGAATGCACGCCAAGCCCAATAAAGAGAGCAGCAGCAACGGTATCCACCAATCGGACTATCTGGAAGGAAATAATCTGCTCGAATTTAAGAGATACCTAGTGTTCATACTTATTCCCTTTGCTCGTTCTCTTCTATTTTACTTCTCGCTCTTTCTCTTTCTCTCTCTGTCTTTCTTTTTAAATATTTCGTAGTTCAATGCTAGACATAGCTTAAGTCCCTGAATGACTATAATCAGTATATATGTAATAAATATTTTATGCCAAACGCTGCAAGTGTGATCAATATTCTCGTGTAGAGTGCACTTCTAAATTTTAAATGCCTCTTTTAGAAAAACTGAACTCCTCCTCCACGTAAACAATGAGCCCCTATCTATTTTTAAGCAGTCGACAAGTGCTAGTCGACAAGTGCGTAGATAGCTTTCAACGAACTAAAATTCAGGCGCATCTTTGTTCTCCTTATCACTTTCTCTCAGGATGCAAGCGGCTCCCACGGCCAGCGCCATAGGCGGCAGCAACCTCGCGAGTGGTGCCCGAACAGGAGAAAGGGAGTAAAAAAAAAAAAGAGATCGTCCTCCCCTCTCTCTTGCCTTACCTACTTTCATCCTTCCCCTCTTTCACTCTTGGAACCGCGCGCCGCGTCGGCAGGCCGGCAGTTTCGAATCCGACTCAGTGGCTCGTCAGCCGCCAAGCAGAGCGGAAGTACAACACGCAAGCGCGGCGCCAGACATGCCGAGCCCTTACGAGAGTCTATCGCTCGTGTGCGTTTTGTTTACCCCATCAGGTGAGCTCTGCTTATTTTCTATGGTCAAAGCTGTTGATTTTGTATGTGTGTGTTTTTGCTTACAATGTGGGGTGGGCGCCCGCTTAAATCTTTATCAAGTGTCTCCTACACTACAATCATTTTAATTTGAATATTTGTATTTTTTCTACAACCCTTCGGTGTTCGTTTAAACATTATCTGAATTAATTGCAGTCGGTGCGAAGGCGAGCTGGTGGAAGTTTACGACGATGACTGTGGCAGGAGGAGAAAACACATTTTACAGTGGTAGAGAGAGTAACAGGGACAGACAACGCCGCCTTCTGCCCCAGTCTCGGGTTAAAATCGTCATGATAATGTTTCAGTTTACCTTGTCAAGCCACGAATTAACTGTTAGGAACTGTCGCGAGACCCTCGTTGGCCAGCGGCTCGAGTTGACGTAATGCGGCCATACCTTTCTTTGCTGAGAGTGCTGATGTTAGAATATTTGGCTGTGGTGCTTCACGTACACACCGTGACGCTGTTAACGCAAGAAAAAGCACCTCCAGCTTTCTTTGCTTTCCTCTTAGTATTGGAGGAATGTAATCAGAGCTACTCTAGTTGTTCAAACTCCTCAGTTGGATACCAGCCAGTACCCTTTCGAATGAACATGCGAAAAAGCGCCTATGTCGTATTCGCGCTAACAATCTGCTGCAGTGTACCTCAAATGGAGGCAGCTCTCGAGTGTGAAGTTTATGAAAAGTGTAGTAGCTTCTTTGATTTGGTCCTCAAAAAGTCGGACCTAATTTTCAAGATGTACCCATCGTTATTTGTGCGACGCAACAATGGCCTCGAGTTTCCCGCGCATTCAAATTCAAATTAAAACTTTTTCCCACTTTTTTTTTTTCGGTGTTGAAGGGTAATTTTGGGAAATATTCTTGTATTACGTGAACGAGGCAACGTGACATACCCCCATTGTGAGAGGTTCTTAGTAAAATGAGTCCCGCCCTTAAATTCTTGCGCGCACAGTCTAATTTCGAAAGCCTTGAATGTTCCCGAGCATCATTTTATTTGCATGCGGATTAAAACACCTCTGCCCCTTTATTGAAAAACCAACAAAAAAACACTTACGTTGAGTATTGAGACTGAACAATTTGTTGCCTTTAGGGCGGAAAAAATAAACGTCGTTGGCGGTGAGTGTGATTCGGTACTTTTTTTGTCTTTGTCTCTGAATTCAACTTTCGTTATGAGCGAAAGATCTACTTTATTATTTATATTATCATTATCGTTGCAGGCGCTATGGGCAATCACCAAAACTACATGCGAAGCGATACATTTTTGCTTAGTCCTAACGCCTTGGAGCTGCAATCACGCTGAGAGCGGTTCCCAGCTTTAAAATTGGGGTTGTGTTTAAGATGATTTCAGTTCACTTAGTCTCAAAAGAGCAAATCATGCAAAGTTCTTTATACTCATTTGCATCCCTTGGATTTTGACAGACGTTCAGTACAAAGGCAATGAAATAGACATGTTCCTTTATGCATTCTGTTGCGAAAAAATAGACTTTCATCTAGTTTTCAGTTTGTAATGGTATGGGAGGACAAATACGCTGCTCAAGGGTGTAATCGGATTGTTTGACTACTGGGACGACTCTTTTCAGGAGACGACATCCTGTCCAGCACCAGCTTCTCCATCTGGAACCAAGGGCACGAGGGGATCGCATTGCAAGCACATGAAAGGAGGGCACTGTGACCTCGAGAGTCAAACCTGTGCATCTATCAGTATGGAGTCCTGAATGGATGCCCTGACCTGCTAATTAGTACTGATGACCTTATGAAGGTAGAATGTCCCTGGATCTAAAGGGAAACCCCAACTGAAGGTGGACGAAAGTTGTGTCTGACTTTATCTTCTTAGGACTTGAAAGTAATCTGCCTACTTCATTAAGTTTGAAAATGCAGAGTTTGTTACCGTAATTGTCCCACTTCGTAATGTGCACACTGAAGCATAATTATTTTTCTGCTTCTCGTTGAGAAAAAAAAAGCCAATGAATCTCCCTCTTTCTCGTCACAATGGGGAGGTGCGCAAGACTGAGTGCATATTTTATATACCCAATCAGTTTCATAGGTGAATAAAAACAAAAGCAGAATACATATTCACTAATTATTTGTGAATCCTTAGACTTGGTGAAGTGGGTAATTTATGTTTCAGTTATGTAAATATAAAGTCAAAACCAGCTTTAGTGCACTTTTAAGAAGCTTTGGGACCTGAGACTTCTGCTTCGACTCAGCAACACACAACTCACCTTTGTTATTGCTATAGCACAGCCGAAACTACAAACATGAGCATGTCGCCTGACCAATTCTTGAACTGCCGTGAAATAGACGAAGTCCCTAGCCGTCAAGAATATGTGTCAACGGGGATAGTCGAAAGGTCAGGGTATTTATTGCACACTCATGCTCGATTTCAAGCTTGCAGATTGAAGTAATTCTTTATTCATTCATACTTGCTCTTAAACCTGTTTAGAATTGTATTGGTTCATGTTCACAGTACATTTATTTGTCATTTCAGCAAGAAATAACTTAGAGATAGATGTTTGTGTTCAGGCATGATGCTCTTATTTTCACAACATGCAAGAGTGCAAAAATTAGATTAGGTTTGTAAACTGTTTTTATGTACTCAAAATTTGTTCCACTGATATGTTCTTCTATACAATGCATAGCATGCAATAATATAAAGGCTACTGCTGCGAGAGAGGCTCCACCTGGCATCTCATTTGTTTTATAGTGTGCACAGGTAAGACACAATACTCCGTTTCACGGTAACTTGGCGAACTGGGAAGGCTGCTGCACCCGCGACCCAATCACGCGTCGGACAACACTCCATGGTCAAGTCTTCCGTTATCGCCACAGCAACAGCGTCGTCTGTGACGAAACATAGTCCTACGCTTGTTTTTCTTTTAGTAGTGTTGCCGTCGTACTCCTCTGACCGTAACACTACTCGACACAAAAGAGACGAAGCCATGTGTTACTTTTCAACGACACTTAATACGGATCAACACTTTTTTGAGTAAAACATGGCTTTTTAAAGATGTTCGAACGATCGCAGCGTTGACTTGACCGCTTACGCTCAAAACATCGCCCTAGCATTAGCACCCGCCACAGATTCGTGGGCAAATTGAGTGGATGGTTGTCTTATAAAATTGTTCCTGAGTAGCTCGCTACTCTAGCGGACGGTAATGTTGCTGCAGTGGACGTTCATCCGAAGTTGTTTGGTTTCCCAGCAGACGACAGCCGGTTCCGCCGGCTGGTCCTTGGATTTCGCGCGGTGACACGAACGCTCCCGTCACGTGCTGCCACGTGCCCCGCTCCGACGTTCTTACTGGATCGCAGGAGACGTAGCCTCCACAGTTCGCCAAGTTATCGTGAAACGGAGTGTAGACTAAGGTGTCTGCTGGGGAAAGCAGTTTTGCCAGCATCCTATATTATGTATGAAACAGAGTAAGTCGAGAAAACAAATAAAGCCATTCAACGTTTCTACTGAAAGTGTTTGTTCATTAGTAAAATATGGTTCAATGGACTTATTACATTTCAGCATTTGCATGGACATGATAAACTAAGGAAGGTAAGGTCGATTACAAGTGCTTCAGAGCGGTCCAAACAGTTTCAAGTGGCGCATGCAGAGCAGCTGACATGGTCCCCCCCCTCCTCAGGAAAGAGACGAGACATCCTTGAAGAATCTACGTCAGCCGCAAAGCACAGCAAAATAAATATTGGCGTTTTTAGGAAATCGGAATCCACCGAATAATTTTATGGAAAGGCAAACCACGAGGAGTTTTGGTGTGAGGCTGAGCCCTATCTGCAGCGACAATACTGAAGCCTCGCACGCCACCGTCACTAACACATGCGAGTTGTCACCCAGTGGCTGGCATACTTGGGCATTGATGAAGCAAGGAATGGTTGTCAATAAGTGCACTAAAATGTGGATCAAAATGGGACTGTCTTGATATTCTTCACAATAGCTGTATGATCACCATCTGTTGGAGTGTGTTTCTGGATGTCAACAGGCCGTCTGGGACCTAGAAATGAAGAATGATGTTAGAATTTTTGTCCCTTGCACACAGACGTTTGATTGACCTAGTCTGCTGGGCGAACAAAGCAAAACTACACACATGTTAGTCATTATTTACTCCCGTGTCGATTCCATGGGGCGCTAATTAGCCAGGCTCGTATAGTGCGCAATCTCCGAATTTTTAGCTCGATACGTGGGGTTCGAAGATACACTGCACGACACATTTTGCAGAAGACGGCATCGGTACTTCTTTGCCAATTCACTCGTACTGGTTAATGTGAAACAACAAATTTGTACTGTTCGAGTGGGTTCACTGTATTACACGTAACAGCCAATATAATTTAATTCCCGAAGAAAAAAAAACGATCGCCTTTTTGTAGCAAGCTTTGGGTTTTGTGCCTTTCTAGTGCCATGAACACAACCGTAGACTGCAACTAACATACAAAATATGATGTATGACTATACTGCGTCTCACCTAAGTGCACACGAAGCGAATATTGCAAACGCGAGGATGTGAAAAGCGCTTGCACTGCATGATCCCATATTCATGACAGCTATGCTCAAAGCTCGGGACTCGCCCATGTAGATCTAAAATGAAACGGAGCATAGTTTATATGGCCTCCGTGCAGTTTCGAGTCCAAATAGTGAGTATATATTCTTAAATATCACCTGCGAAGATGGGGTTCGGAGGATCGCCGAAACACTACCTTTTCAGTTGTTTTTCAAGTAATAGCCTATCGACTCCATGACAGAAGATTTATAAAGACCTGCTAGAAGGCAAAATCCGTTGTGTTCGTAAAGGAAACGCCAGATAAAATGCAACTTACCGCCACAATCGGACGGCGGTCTCGTAATGACCGGCGTTTCAATCGCGAGGCTAGGCAAGCGCCTTCTTTTTGATGCTCTTCGTCGTATTTATCTTAGAATCTTCGAAATGCCTCAAGCAGACGACGGTGGAATCGTAAGAGGCACAAAGCTACTCGATCTTGTGAACTCGGCAAATTTTAACAGGGCTACAGTAAACAAAAGACTCACGGTCGCCGCTACAGCACGGCCGCCATTACCGACGCCGATGTTTGTTTACCCACAGCGTCCCTCCCGACGTGTGCGAGGGCGGAGCTTAGTCGGAATTGCCATCAACCTCCTTTCCCGCCTTCGCGCCTTTTTTCCCATGCGCAGAACACGAAAATGAGCCCACTTGCAAGCCGTATACGCGAGGGAAATCTCCTTAGATTGGTGGATAAGGCATTTTCCTAGCACGAGATAAATCGCTTAAATTGCCGCGATCCTAGCGAGCCCACAACTCCCAAGGCAACGCGGCGCTTGAATCAACAATTAACGGTGCGCTGTGCACCGAAAACATTCGCATGATCTCGATCAGAGTTCTAGAAAACTTTGGCAGGCTCTAAAATGTAAACTAGAACAACTCAGTGACGTATATTTTGCAGCATCTTTAAAAAGGTAGGGAGTGCAGTCCGATACCAAAATTTCGAATGAGATAACTATCATGAGTAGCTGAACGGTGTGTCAACTTCCAGTTGTCCTTTCTGCGTTTCTACGCTAAAGATCGTCACAATGCCATCTAATATCTTTAAACTGCATTCCTAAAGATGCTTCTGTCTCACAGCGGAAGCAATATTTTTAACTCTTAACAGCACTATAGTTCCAGGAAGGTGTCTCCGACTGGTGTGTTTACCGCGCCCAAAGAAGTGGTCCCTCGACTTCTTCCCGGTGACGTCATACAAGTGTCATGCTGTCGCCGGCCGCGATCCTGGCGGTGTCACAGCACCGGTGGTGGATGTGGCAGACGCCTGCTCTGCTGCAGGTCGCTCTCCACTGTGACAGTCCACGGAAGCTACAGCAGCCAGGAGTTGTGACGCTGTGACAACAGTGGCACTCTCGTTCGCTTGTGCTTTTCGCCAGCAGTTCTACGACCAACCGCCAAGATAGCGACATCCAACAGCATGACACTCCGCCTGTGCTGACGTCATTTGTTACCTTTCTTGGACCATTTGCAATACATGGGCAGAATACGACGCTAAACACAGCAGTCGCTGACGCGTTCCAGCCACTATAACAGCACTAAAACGCCCCCTCCCCCCCCCAAAAAAAAAAAAAAAAAAACGGTGTTACCTTACATTTACTTTTTTAATTCCCACCGTATCATGCGCGCTAAGACAACTTCTCAAATTAAAATAAGTTTTGTTTTGCATTTCTAACCACCCAACAGCCAGTGTGTTGCTGATGATACATATTTCCCAAGTTTTTGTACTTTTTTTCAGTTTGAGTATTGTCCATGAGGGAGCTTAACGGCGTATTTGAAAATGACGGAGCCCTGCGGCAGCGAATGGCGATTAGAACGCGTACATTTTACGGCAGTTCTTTGAATAACAAAAGTAGGAACATCATTTTTTTGTGTGTGTATGCTTTGTAAACTAGGACAGTTCCTGAAGCCTCTGTACCACTTTGTTCCGCGTTTAAATCCAGGTAATAAAAAAAACAATATTTCTTTGGTATCACGAGTGCTACTCTGCGCATTTGATATCGTAACCGATCTTCGTATCACATATGCTACGAATCATATTTGGCGCTACTACATGAACTGGGAATTATTTTTTGCAGCCCAGCCACCCCGAGACATTCTGAGCTGCGTGGCATCGGGCGACGAGAGTGACTTTGGGGATCTAGGTGACACTGAACACGTCTTAGAGGCTGAAGTCTCCCTCCTGATCCTGCCGAGCCTTCTGAAGATGACTCCTCCGAGGATGAAATGGACTGTGGCAACGGCTCACACTGCGGTACAGACTCCATTCACAGAGGCCATTGGAAAATGAACCTGCTTGACTATGCCATTTCAACGTTTAGCGAAGTGTTTACCATGCCAATGACGGTAGCACCCGCTCTGACCTGCTTGCGGAAGTTTATAAGTACGGAAATGATCGCATCCCTCATTGAAGAGACTAACCTGCACAGTACCCAGTCTGCTGGACATTCACTGAACGTCGCAGAGGCTGAACTGGAGCAATACATTGGGATATACCTTATGGGACTTGTGCAAATGCCCAGCGTGCGATGTTACTGGGGAAAAGGGACGAGGTTTCTCGTGGTCGCTGATGTGATGCCACGGAACAGATTTGAGAAACTTGACAAGGCTGATAGACTTCACTGACAACCATCAGGCCACAGAAGACACAAAACGTGACAAAGCTTGGAAATTCCGAACGTGGTTAAATTTACGACAAGAAAACCTCCAGCCGGTCGAGCAAGAAGAGCTGAACAGTGTGGACGAAATTATGATTTCCTTTACTGGGAGGTGCCCCATAAAGCAATAAATGTTCGGGAAAACCAACTCCTGGGGCATAAAGCTGCTGGGTCGCGCTGGCTCGTCTTGGTTTCTTTATCAGTTCGACGTCTACCATGTCCAAGCGAAACAGCACTACCCGTTTGGGTTGGGTGGTGACGTCACTCTTAGAATGTGCGAATTTCTTCCACAGCAGATGGGTTACAAAATATCTGCCGACAATTACTTCACCAGCTTAGACCTTGCGATTGAGTTGTCGAAGAGAGGTCTGGGGTTTGTAGGAACGATCAGGAGAAATGGCAAGGACTGCCGACTAAAGTCAGAAAACGACCTGAAGAAGAAGGGACGCGGTGCGTTGGATTATCCGGTCGACAATTTATCAAATATAGCAGTAGTAAGGTGGTACGATAATAAAGCCGTGACATTTGTCTCCAACTATGTGTCCGCTGAACCCGTCGAAACTGTGCGAAGATGGGAGAAGAAGAAAAAGTTAATTCCAGTACCACAACCAGGAATTGTAGCGACATACAGCCACTTCATAGGAGGTGTGCATCTCCTCAACTACTTTATTGAACTTTACAAGTTCCCCATAAAGTCTTGGAGATGGGATCTGTACCTTTGTATCACACTCTGATGATCGCTACAGTAAATGCTAGGCTTCTGTACCGGCGGCACTGCTCCCAGTTGAATGAGAAGCCTGTCAACCTCCGGCGATTTCAGGCAAGCATCGCGGAGTGCCTTATCGCGGTGGGAAAAAAAAAACAGTCGGGAGGCCAACATCTTCAATGACCCCGCCTGTGAAGAAGCGCAAAGTCGGTGGAAGTGCTCCCCAGGATGATGTGCGGCTGGATGGGTCCGATCACATGCCCATCTGGGGCAGCAGCAGGCTGCGATGCAAGTCTTGTCCGCCAGCGCAGAACAGCTTTTCTTACACCTACTGCTGCAAGTGTAATGTAAACCTATGCTACACAAAAGATTGTAATTGCTTTTTGCCCACCACATGTGAAAAGTGTCATTATGGTTTTGGAAGTGATGCCCGCAGTGTCATATTGATGATACGAGGTGTATTATGGGGAAATAATATGCAAATAAAATAAAACTTGCTTTCGGTGAAACTGGGTAACGTATTTTGAGCATAAAACCATAATTACTGAATTTCTTCAATGTTCCACAAATCTCTGGGCATTAGAAGGTTTAACGTGAGTAAGGAAACTATAATTATACAAAGACTTCCAACCAAGCCCCAAAGCTCACACACCCAATGTTTCAATCGAAGCGTACTCTGCCATTCTCTTTTTAGTTCTAATGGACATTGACGTGCACTATTTGCAGTCTTTTCTTTCTTCCATGTTAAACTTTTTTTTCTGATATGGCGAAACCTTTTGGGTAGACGGATAATAAAGTGCCGAGAAATTCCCTTTGCGGATAGCACAAATGCATGCGCTTTTTTATTACGGCAAGACGAATACTTTTTTCGAGACACTTGAACAGAAGAAACAAAACTATAGTCGGTGACGGGTCAAGAACGAGGTGGAAGCTCCTCCCACCTTTTTTAGTTTAGTAGAGCAAACGCTTGAGAGGAGGCGACCTCCTCTCCACCGTTCGCTCCGCTGAAGTGCAAAGGGGTAGAGGAGCTCCCAGTTCGTTCTTGACCTGTCACCGGCTATAGAACGCTACGCAGGTGCTATGGCAGCATTCCTAATGACAGGACCTCCCTTGTCTACCACGCATCTATAGAACTATGACTGTGTTACGACACCTGCACTCGAGGCGCGTACACTTTAGAGGGGGGGGGGGAGACAAAGGGTGGTGTGTTCACGACAACGCTACCCACCGGTAAACGCACCGGGGGTCGAGCGACAGGAGCGCCCGATCTTCCCCGTAGATCCGGAAATAGACGCACTCGCGGCACGACGTCTTCGCCAACGCCGCAGAGTCTGCGAGGTAGAGCGGCCAGTCTGCGCGGTAGAGCGGTCGTGCCCGCATCCGCAGGCATGACACTTGGGATCCCGGAATTCTCTTATTGTTGTCGGTCGTGCTTCAGTTACTTTGAGGATAACCAGTTTGAAGAAGAGAAAACATCTGGGTAGCCAGGCGTTCTCATGCCAACCGTAGAGATGTCTTCAATCCTGGTTATCTTTAAGGCACGACATTTACATTACGCTCTAAAAATAGTGGGTGTATAGGGGTACACCTCTTGTCCCCAAAGTAACACAACAAAACAACAATTCGACGTTTAGTCCACAGACGTCGAACTGACGATACCAACTTTCAAGAGCGGCTTGATAGCCGACCGGTACAACTTAATAAAATAGCTAATGTACGCATTAAAGGCTACAGTGAGACAATCAAGGATTTTTTTGACCCTGTTGCAAAACCGCAATGTTTTTCTACTCTTTTATATGCAGATTAGCTATATAGTACGTTATATCTAACAGCTATCAAGCCGCTCGTAAAAGTTTGTATCGCCAGCTCGATGTCAGTGGACTGAACGCCCAAATGTAGGTTTGGGGTGTTACATATGGGGCAAGGCGTGCACCCCTATACACCCCTTATTTCTAAGAGTGTACGCACGCTTTGAAGTAATCAAGGCAGTTGCCGCGCCTGAAGTTACCTTTAAAGATATTTCTGGGTGTAAACGTTCTCCCCAAAAGGGTATGATCCTTAATTTGACATGGTTCTAAGCCCGACTTTGTTTAGGCATTTTATGCGATAAATTTATATGCACATACGACTGAATTAAAACAAGGATATGTGTTCGTACCGATCCGGATGATGAAACACTCTGTCTCTGTGATACCAGGCTGCTGATGTGCGGCTCAGTACCGCTGCTGAAAAACACATTCGTAGGCTGCGTGTTAATAACGCTGAAAGGTCATGATAGTTGCCTGAGGTATGTTAAAATAAAGTAGAAAAATATATGAAGGCCAGCATTCTAATTAATTACATTTGTATGAAAATTCTGCCTTGGCATCTTTAAAACACAACAAGCTACTTATTTCGGTTGCTAGCATTTTTTTATGCGGCTCTGTTGATCCCAAAGACCGATCTCACCAGGAGTTGGGCGACGCCACAGTTGCCACGGTGCATTCTGGTACCTCTAGTTCTCCTCAGTTTCCTGGCCTCGCCAGCGTGCGTTCTATGCCCTGCATTTGGGAATTTTCGGGTTAGCACGAGTATTTTTATCGGGTGCTTTCTTACGGTTTTGAAAGGGTGGCCTCATTTATTGTGTGCAAGGGTGCTACAATAACAGCACCTGAAAAAAATGGCATCGGATTTTATGTATTCTCGAAAGAAAACAGCCTCCAAAAAGAGTGGCTAAGAAAGGTAAACAGAGCCGGACAAAGCGGCAAAAAAGTGCGTTTTTTGATTTGTGATCGCGATTTGCTTTATAATTTGTATCCACCCATTGAACATCAGCTAAGGAGCTAATGTGCGTGAGATTACAGGGCATGAGGCATTGTAGGGCGTGCTGAAGTGATTCGTAGGTTAGAATCTCCGTGAGCACTCGCTCCGTAGCGGTATATCTCAATCGGGACCTCCGCGCTGCTTTGCTACGGCCGTTTCTATTACAGTTTTGGCTCTATGCATTTTAGAGGTTATAACTGTTTATGCAACGACATGTTTCAAGCACAACTGTGCTTCCAAAATGCAAGATAATCACAAGAAAATCAATGATTCCCGATATGCATCGCTAGTAATTAAACCATTTCACAAATGTTTCATGCTACACATGAAACATTTGTGAAATGTATGACACAAGTTTACTTATCGCTCAAACATGTTGTTTGTTGTGGACTATTTAGACAGCTCATGACAACTCGAAACAATATACAGTTTGTTCATCAAGCCAAGAAGTTGTCCAGTGTGAACTATTAAACAAAGACACATGAGCAATGAAAACGGGCACCGCGCCGCAGTTTTCATAGCAACTTGCACGGACGCTGTGACATGGACCTATGCCATGCCGCCACATCACAGCGTTCGTGCAAGTTGCTATGGATATTTCCCTGTAGTGCCCGTGCTCAAAGATCATAGTGCCTTGCTTGAGCCCCGTTGAGTGCGCTTCTCATCGAGCACGAGGGCATTGCAGAAAAGCAACAGCTGCGCAGGTGTTGCCTCTGCAGTGCACAGGTGCTCAGAAAGAAGCGCACTCAACGGTGGTCGCGAGAGCAAACAGTATGAATGGCAGGAAAACGGCGTTCGATTTAAGTGTTTCTTGAATACACTAAAACATAGCAGGACAACCAAAGTTATGAAATTCGTTTGAATTAACCAGAAGTATAATATCCGAGTTCGAATTATCGCGATGCGGTAGAAGTTTATGAAGTCAAGCCGAGCTATGACAATGCAGCAAAACAAATTTGGTGTTTTATGTCGAAAACTCTACAGCTACGTAGATACGAAGGTCACGAACAGAACGCATGGACCTCATATTTTTCGGGTTCGTTTTATTGAGATGCCAAGTCAATAGAGTGAAGGCACAAAGCTAAGAGAGTCTGTTACATAAATAGATCCGTGCGAGATTATTGCTCTCAAATCTTACTCATTCTATAGTTAATATTCACTGGCACAGCCGAGCTCGCTGCTGCTGAGAACATGCTGACGGCGAGCTTCCGCGACACTTCCAACATGCAGATTGTTAGAGATAATATAGTAAGGGTGCAGCCGAGCTGGTGAATGTTAACCATCTTTAATAAACCTGAGACTGGGGCAGAAATGAACATATAAGTCGAAGGAACAAAAAAGGACATGACGACGACTCAAAATAAATAAATAATATTGAGACGTCGTCCTTTCCTTTTCTGTTCCTTGAACTTATATTTTCATTTCTGCCCCAATCAGTTGATTGATTCAACATCGTTAACATGCACATTGTTCAGCACGAGTAATGTATTTTCCTGAATACCACCACCCTAAAATGTGTGAACAGTATTGATAAAGAAAGAAGTCATCCTGAGCTGTCAGCTCAAATATGGTGACCAGTGAGTACAATTTATTAAGCACCGACCAGCGGACACTACCACTGAATTTAGAATCCCCCTAAGCACAGCTGCTACTTCACATGGTTGTCTTTTGGCGCTTGAGAAGAATTGAAGGGAGAAGCAACCAAAAATGTATCTGGCCGACATCAACGCTTCACACTGGCTTCATCTGAAGCGAGTCACTTTCACAACTAAAAGCAGCAACAGCAGATTTGTGCTCGTTACTTGAAAAATGTAATGGATTACAATTACAAATTAACGAACCTAAAATGTAGTGGATAACAGTTACAAATTACTTTCGCTGAATAGTAACGGATTACTTTACTCGTTACGTTACAAATTACTTTCACGTTACTTTTTTCTACACTTATCCAGAAATCAATAGAAACAATATTGATATTTATCAAAAATGTCCTGCAACACTACTTTTCATTTCTCATACGCCCGTATTATGGTAGTCTTTGTAAAAATAAAATATTGTATTAAAGAGAAATGGTGTAGGTGCACCCCGTCCACCTGTAAGCTGACAAGGCACCGAAAGCTGTAAGCTCACCCGCCATCCCGCTAGCTTACGGCCTCCGGAAATGATCAATTGTGCAGAAAAAGCTAGCGGTGCACATGCTCAGTAGCAGCGTCTACCTCCGCTACGAGATTCGGAGCTAAAGAAGCGATCTACGAAAGATCCTTTTAACTCGAGTGTTTCGCCTGTTATTCACAAGAAAAGAAGAACTTGGTTCAAACGTTACACTGAAATAAAGCTAGCTGCCCTTTGTCTCCTCTACACTAGTCGAAGGCGTTAAAGCACGACAGGCAAACGCCGGACGCCGGCGTCCCGCGTTCCAGCGAGTTCCACGAGTGCAGTGGAAACAAAGACAGCTAACTTTAGGTCTACCCACTAATCATTCCAACTATACTCTGTCTCACTAAAACCGTGCAGTAAACGCAAAGGCAGCGCTGGGTGAGGGGAGAAAGGGAAGGCACTAGGAAGGCCGGGAGAGAGGGGAGGGTAACGGCGAGTGAGAAGAGAAAGGGCGAGAATTGGGAACGTTGCGGGGAGAGGAGGTTTTCCTTTTCCTCCGCAGCCCCACTATTATGCTTGCCCTTTCTTCCCTCCCCCAGCGCTGCCTTCGCGTCCACTGGACGGTTTTAGTGATACAGAGTATAGAGCTCGACATTTTGACGTACCTCTCTCGTCTCCTCCTCTCCCTCAGTTTCTCGGCGCATGGTCAGCGACAGTTTAAGAAACGCGTGGCGTGGCTTACGAATGCCACGATCTTATTGGCTGCGGATCAATAATTGGATGCTTAGTTTGCTAAACGTTCACTTATTCTGTCACGCCTCTCTCTCTCTCTTTCTCTCTCTCTCTCTCTTATGTGTATATATACAGGGTGTCACAAAAAAAATGTACAGGTTCTTTTTTTTGTACCGCTAAAATAAACTAGGCATCGCCGAATGCTCATTCTCCGCCCAAAGGTAGCGCTAGATGTCACAACCAGATGCCGAAGTTTCAGCCCGATCCGATACCTTATTCAAAAGTTACAAGCAATTTTCTGAAAATTTCAATGGGAAAATGGAGCTAATTTTGCCCGTTTTCGGTTACTGACGCCATAGAGCCCCATGTATTCGAAAACTCCGTCGGCCGCCATTTTCCCATTGAGATTTTCATAAAATCACCATAACTTTTGAATAAGGTATTGGATCGGGCTGAAACTTTGGCATCTTGTTGTGACCTCTAGCACTACCTTTGGGCGGAAAATGAGCGTTCGGCAAATACTAGTTTATTTTGCAATAAAAAAAAAGCCTGTACATTTTTTTGTGACACCCTGTATATATACAGGGTGATTCAAGGTGAGGCCAGGCTCTTTAAATCTACAGCGAAATTCGGTTCCTTAACCTATCGCGCTACGATTTTGTGCAGCGTTGCCCACAGATGGTGCATTTTGTTTTGTAAAATTTGCAAAGAGCGAACTTACCTGAGGAAAAAGTAAAGAAAGAAAAAGGCTTAGCTCCTATGGAAACGCAGCGACGCCACAGGTCTTCGAACAACACGGCGCCGTTTCGCACGGGAGACAAGAGATGGCGCAAGCGGTCGCGACGCCAACTGCCGCCAACGAACGAGCATATACGTCGCCGAGAGTCGCCGTCTTTAGCAGACGATCTTTTCGACTCAAAAGCGGCGCGAGCTTTTCTGATATCAGTTGCCAGTGCAATTTTTTATCTTCCTTACTGAGAAAACATATTGAATGGACACTTAATTGATTAGAAAAATGGTTTGTCGGGATATTTTGACTGTTTTTTTCGGGGTACCGATGTCGTCTGCTTTGCAGTTCCTTGTTGTTACCGCGCCTGTTTTTGTTTCTGCGCTTGTCGCCGCCTGCGGAACGCGCTCCGTTTTTGAGTCGAAAAGATCGTCTGCTAAAGACGCCGGCTCTCGGCGCCGTATGCTCGTTCGTTGGTCGGCGTTCGTTGCGCCATCTCTTGTCTCCCGTGCGAAACGGCGCCGTGTTGTTTGAAGACCGGTGGCGTCGCTGCGTTTCCATAGGAGCTAAGCTTTTTTTCTTTCTTTACTGTTTCCTCAGGCAAGTTCGCTCTTTCCAAATTTTACAAAAAAAAAATGCACCATCTGTGGGCAACGCTGCACAAAGTCGTAGCGCGATAGGTTAAGAAACCAAATTTCGCGGTCGATTTAAAGAGCCTGGCCTCTCCTTGAATCGCCCTGTACATACAGGGTGTAACAAAAGAAAATTTACAGGGTTTTTTTTTTTACCGCAAAAATAAACTAGGCATCGCCGAACGCTCATTCTCCGCCTGAAGGTAGCGCTAGGAGGTCACAACCAGATGCCAAAGTTTCAGCATCGATCCGATACCTTATTCAAAAGTTATAAGTGATTTTCTGAAAAGTTCAATGGGAAAATGGAGCCCATTTTTGCCCGTTTTCGGTTTCTGGCGCCATAGAGCCCTGTGTATTCGAAAACTCCGTCGGCCGCCATTTTCCCATTGAACTTTTCAGAAAATCACCTATAACTTTTGAATAACTCAGCGGATCCGGCTGAAACTTTGGCATATGGTTGTGACCTCTAGCGCTACCTTCGGGTGGAAAATGAGCGTTCGGCGATGCCTGATTTATTTTTGCGGCGAAAAAAACCCTGTAAATTCTCTTTGTGACACCCTGTATATATAAAACCGGAAAATAAATCCGAAAGAAAGCTGAAAACTACGCACAGAAAAAAATCGAGCTATTTTCCGATGGATATTCGGAATTAGTTCAGAGGACGAGGTTTGCCGGACGAGACTGACTTCTAGAGGCAACCGTGCTGAGTAAATGCCCGGAGGAAGTCGATATGGCGGAGATAGCTTCAGCTGCCGATGGCTCGCGGGGAAATTGACTTAGGAGTAGACCGGTTCGTTTAACAATCCGACTCTGCCGGGCACGATCGCTCGTCTATTTGCTTGCCTGTTTGAGTACGCTTGTCCCTATCTGGAGAGCCCATCGCAAGAGGAGCTTTGGCGTCAAGCACGCCCCGTCCTGCGCCGAAGACCAGCTGCGCTGCGTAAACACGCCTGAGTATGTTTGTTCAAGACAGGCTAGCTCTTTTCTTGGCTAGAACCACGTTTCCTCAAGAAACGCGAGGTGGTTTTCTTCTTGAAATTTGCAGTTCCTAGAAGTGACATCTGTATTCCTCGAGGAATGTTGTTGTTTTTACTCCTATGGCAAAGAACAAAACAACGTGCTAGCTTATTATTATTATTATTTTTTTGCTGAATGTGAATTGGTCATTGGTCGTGCAGGCTGCCGCTATGCTGCTTTCTCGAGAACCGCCCAACATCATACGTCAGTCCAATATTTTCAAGTCCTCGGCCCAGCGTGCGGTCTCCTCATCCCAGCACGCGCATGTTCGTCGATTCGGAAAGCGAGCAAATCATGCACCATACGCACGAACACTCAAAATGGAATGGGCCAGGAGCCCTTTTTGGAAAGGTCAATAGGGGGTACTCAGAGGATGCCATACTTCAGGGCGATGTTTAGAGCGCATACTCAGAACGAGCTCACTTTAGTAGGCTGCTAACACCTTCAATCTTGATGGTGTGGAATGCACGTTGCAAAGGAGCTTCGAAATCTCGCCGTCAGCACGCTCTCTGCAGTCGCGCACACAGCTATGGCCGCCAGTGAACAATCCCTATACACGTTTGCAAGAAAGGCACTCTGTGCGCTGCCATTCTAGAGCGATGCTGACTCCGCGTAACGTTTCCGCCATGCTGGGGTGCGCCAAGGGCACGTCATTTGGTTGCGCGATGACAAGATGGCGGCATCTCGTGTATCGCCGACAGGCGGCGTTAGCGACACACTGTTTCGGAACGCAGGAGGAGGTATGCACACAAAATCGTAGTGCTCATCAAATACCGTAGGATGGGGGGATCGGTGGCCGAGTGGTCTAGCGCACACCAGCTTGGAGCACGTGGAGTGAAAGCTGGCGCTGCAGAACCCAGGATCCTGGGCTCAATCCCCACACCTGCCCGTTTCGATCTGGATGAGCATCGTACTGGCGTGCGGTCGTGTTTCACTACTGCGTGATGCACATTAAAAAACCCAGACTAGCGGTTGTACCACACTGGCTAAATTGCTCATCTACAGCTGGGAGACTCGTCGCCCGTTGAGGCAGACCAAGGTCTAGGCTTTATAAATATACACACAACCCAATTTTTCATTTAAAGTAGGATGGGGCATGTTAAAGATTTGGAGAGGACTTTATAACGATCGCAGCCTCTGTTCCAACACGTTGTGGAAGCCAAAGCTTCCGACAGCGCAGCCATCGTTGATGCAACGGCCACGTGACTTCTGGCGCATTCTGACCGAGAGCGTTGAAATCTTAAGTATTTTTTCCAATTTTTCGGTTTGTTACTGCTTTAGGGTTTTTTATTTCATTGTTCGTGCTCTTTCGCGATCTAAAACAACTTAGTATGATTTGTAAATTTTTTAGATGCGGGGCATCTTTTGCTCGGGTCTATGTCCCGCGGCCTTGTAGTCCGCAGTCACACTACGCACGCGCAACTCTCCTCCTTCCCTGTCTCCAACAGCTGCGCGTTACTCTCTCCGCTCTCTCTCTCTCTACCAGCTGCGTGCACTGCGCGTGCGTTCGCTTCTCCTCACACCGCGCGCGCACGCGCAATCTCCTCCTCTAGTCTCCTCTCCTTCAAGTGTGAAAAAAAAATAAACGGCGAGCGGCGAGCGTTTTAAGTTTCTCCGCCGCGAGCCGCGACGAAGGCTCGCGTAGGGGCTACGCTAGGGCAGTCGGTGGCGCCATCTCTCGACGTCAGCACGCAACTGACTCTTTATTCGGAACCAACATGCTGCTCCGCATCACCTCATGCATGGTTCCCCTCGGGAAGATGGTGTAATTTTTAAAATTTCTTTCCGTGCTCAGTGGTGTGCGCATCAGCAAGCGACGCATGGCGACATTCTACGAGAAGCAGCGAACGTCCTGCTGGAAGTAGGTCCGCCTCACCCACCGTGGCCTCACCTCAGCGAATGGTTCGAGGTTAAGCCTAGATCCCAGTTGCAAAGGCGTACACTCTTGGACAACTTTCTCTGACCATGCAGTCAAAGTTATAGGCGGATGGGCGCTCGAGCACATTGCACACCGATCAAAGCTGTGCACGAGCGCTCTTTACTTCAGTTTGCTAGAGAGGCTCCTGTGCGCTCCCATTTTGAGCAATGCTGGTACGGCTGGCACAGCGTTACGTTTTCGCCATGTTGGGGTGTT
>JAZHYW010069010.1:0-14145 GCA_037355805.1 Ixodes ricinus
CACATGCGCGTGCGTGTGTGTGTGTGTGTAAGAAAAAAGGGAAAAAAAAAAGGCAGGCGGTGTGCGCGCGCGCGCGCGGGAAAAAAAAAAAAAAAAGGAAAAGAGGCAGGCGGGGGCGCGCGCGGCGCGCGGGAGAGAGAGGGTGTGTGTGTGTGTGTGTGTGTGTGTGTGTGTGTGTGTGTGTGTGTGTGTGTGTGTGTGTGTGTGTGTGTGTGTGTGTGTGTGTGTGTGTGTGTGTGTGTGTGTGTGTGTGTGTGTGTGCTGAGACCATACCACCACCTTACGCTCTTTAAAGGGACAATGAAGGCGATTTAATTTAATTTTTTTACAGTGTGTTTTTAGGCTTCTTGGGAACCTGGCATACTGCCTAAATTTTTATAGACATTTGTGACGCATATTTCTATACCTACGAAAGAACTGAAGAAACCGAAACTCAACTATCTGCGTTTCTCGTTTTTGGGCCTCCGAAAACGGAGGTGACGTACGGAGTGACGTCACATGTGAATTGTCGGTACCGGTAGCATTTAGGGCGTCGAGACTCTGGTTACCGCGGTGGGTTATAGCAGCGCGGTGGCGCGGTCGTTTCGCCGAATTTGTCAACATGGACGGCAATGCCGCTCTCGCGAGCGAGTTCGAGCTTCCGTTCGGTAACCGAACACCAACGGAACGGGAGTACGTGCGTGGCGGCCTCTGCTATCACCCGACGGAGACCGCACAGCCGGCAACGAGCGGCCCGCATGCCGAAGGACGGACGCCGGGGAGATGCCGAGGGGAAAGCGGCAGCGATCTGGCCGTTCTGGCCGTCACAAGCGGCGCGTCAGCGACCAATCGCTGACGCGCGACGTCGCAAACGGCGCGCGTCAGCCCGTTTGGCGGGGCCAAGGCGCGCGACGTCACAAACGGCGCGACGCGCCGTTTGTGACGTCGCGCGTCTTGGCCCCGCATCGGTCACGCGAGCTCCGCTTCTCCTGGCTTCTCCCGCAACTCTCGGGGCGTCGCCCCAGTCGATCCCGGTGCAATTATTACCGCGACTGTTTTATTGATTTGCGCGGCACACAAGCGCCGGTTTCGGCTGAAATTTGGGCAACGTGGCCTGAGACGTGCCTGGAACCCAGTTCAATCGCCAAAAAGATGTCCTAAATTGCCTTCATTGTCCCTTTAACACCAACCAAAAAGCACACTGTTGTTGGGCAATTAGCCGATTGTGTGCCAGTTCAAGAGCAAAAATCATTATCTTAAGGTTAAGTCATTGCAATCATATATCGCTAATTTAGATAAAAAATGATGGGACATTGCACCCTGTGAAGGTGGATGACCAGCGAAGCTGTTTAGCACATGACTACAGATGTGACACACAATTTTGAACAAGGACGAACACATTTAGTGTCTTGATCGGTGATCATCGTGACGAACGGTACGTACACACATGTCGATGACTCGCCGCCCCGAGGAACCGGAGGAAACTAGACATGTGTGACGGACCGTTACCCGGCGGAAGGAAAGAAAAAAAGAAAGAAAACCAGGCGTAAGGAAGAAAGGGTAGTGCACTTGCCTCCTCCTCCTTCTCCTATCCTCCTCCTATCCTCCTGCCGCTGAATTTGTTCATGGGTGATGTGAGACGAAGTCGTGGCGTCATTTTCAATTTAGAAGGGGAAACTGAATTGGTGTTGAGGTCAACGGACGTAAATTTTCCCGCTAAATTTAGCGGGGGAAAGTTTCCCGCCAAGTTTTTTCGCTAGGGTACCGTGAATTCTTCGTGTGTGGCAACAGAAACGACGTCAAGGCTTCGTGACGTCATGGGACGTCACGTCTTGTTTCACGTGACGTCAATTTTTCTGCTTCATTTAGCGGGGAAACGGCATTGGTGCTGAGGTCACGTGACGTCGATTTCCCAGCTATATTTAACGGCAAATTTCCTCGCTAAATTTAGCAGGGAAATTAACGTCACGTGACGAAGTCGTGACGTCACATGACGTCAGGACTTTGTGACGTCATCTCACAACACGACTCTGTCACGTGACGTCAACTTCCCGCTAGATCTAGCAGAGAAGTTTTTCCGCTAAATTTGGTGGGGAAATTTTTCTGCTAAATTTAGCGGGGAACTGAATAAGTGTTGAGGTCACGTGACGTCAATTTCCCCACAAAATTTAGCGGGAAAATTCCCCGCCTAATTTAGCAAAAAACTTTCCTGCTAAATTTAGCGGGGAAATCAACGTCACGTGACACGAAGTCGTCACCTCTAATGACGTCATGAAGTCGTAATGTCATTTCTGCAGCCGCACACGAAAAATGCGCGGGACCCTAGTAATAAACAGCTCCGCTGTAAAATCACACTTAAATCGAATACGTTTGGTTTGTATGCTTTTAGCTTATGATGTTACCCTCTTTCGTATGAAGTACGGTCGTGAGTGCACGACTTTAGAAAGTGCTTCACTAGATCATGAAAGTATGCACTGAGCTATATGCCACGTAACGTTTCGGTATTCTTTTTTAACACTGCACAAAATTTCTGACATGATGTACTCAAAATAATTTTAGGGAAATCCCTAAGTTGGGACAGATCTACGTATGAATAAATTTAATTATACCTGAAATCAACCACCCTTCTAAATTCTCACCTTCTAGGCGACTTGTTCCCGCTAAAAATATCCGCCAGGTTCAAAAATCGACCCCAGACCTCTCGAAAACAGGTGAAACGCTCTATCAACTGGGCTAACCAAGACCTAGCTGTCAGTACAGCAAACGAATATTAACAGTTTCTACCACTCTAGATTGTAACTGCCACAAGGGTGAAATCAGAAGTTTTATTTATTAAGTATAATCACTGAGCGTATGGGGATCCGTAGAAGTAACTATTGCTCTGTAGGCCAGCGCTTTACCTCGTTGTCTTCGAGGAGGTTTTGAAACTAAATGAAGTAGCATAATTGCGATATAAAGTACAGATGATGAATTTGGTCTGTGACAACATTGAAAGAAAATATTTGCAATAAATACATCAATATAAAAACCAAAACAAAAACGTTCCGGTACCATCGCGGCTTTCTTCTCATATTAAGGTGAACGATTAGCGTCGCTAATCATTTATGCGATGTGTGTTGAAAATATTTCGATGCTGATTTTGTAGTGTAAAAAAAGATGGAAGCTCAGTGATGCCCGCAGCAGTCAAAGGAAGGGATTTTCGTGTTTCGTTATGCCAAAAGGTGTCGCTCCGTGAACGTTTGGAGCTGCGCGACGCAAGTTTTTGTAACGACGTGCAAGAGCACAAAGGCGATTTCATCATAGACTGCAAACTAGAGTGAGAGCGAACAACAGTTCTGCGTC
Organism: Ixodes ricinus; assembly: GCA_037355805.1. Classification (NCBI taxonomy): domain Eukaryota; kingdom Metazoa; phylum Arthropoda; class Arachnida; order Ixodida; family Ixodidae; genus Ixodes; species Ixodes ricinus. The sequence goes on from JAZHYW010069010.1 coordinate 3,322, forward strand.
AAACTCAGCAAATAAAAAACAAAGACATTCCAAATGGTTCAGCAGGCTTGTATAAAAAAAGTGAACCTTGCGAAGTATTTTTAGTGGCACTCGCGCTTCAGGAACGGCAGAGCAGCGCTGGAATACGAAGAGCGGTACGGCGACCTTATCCGACCTCTCCTTGACCTCAGTGACGTTCTGTCATTCTTGAGAGATGAGTGTCACTCAAAACACCTCGCAGAGGTCTCTGTTTTAGATTTGCCGAGTTTGACGAAAAATAAATGCTCGCTCTCGCTTTCGTTTTCAGTTTATTGAGAGATCGTCATTATGCTCGTGCATATAGTCATACAAACTCGTGTAGTGCAATTCTAAATGTTCACAGAGCTACGCCTTTTGACATAATGGAGCAAGGAGGTCCCTGCCTTCAACTGCTGCCCTTCAATTACTGTGCTCCCCTTTCCTTTTACGCTACAAAATCAGTCCCGGAACGTTTTGATCACACCTTGTAAAATATTTTCCCCGAAGTTCGACAATAATGCCCTCTTTCATTATAAGTAAGAGCGCAATCAAAGATATCAAGACAGAAAAGACGCAATGTTACGGCGTATTCGCTACATTTAGTTTAGCCAATGATCGCACAAACACAAAAATAACGAACTGAATGACCATGCACTATTGGGGCTTCTTGATTGACTTTATCGGCCCGTACTGTTGGCTGCGCTCTGATCTAAGGTACAACAATGTAAAACGTTAGAGCCTAGGCTAACGAACGAAGGGCATCCGGCACGCCCCGGCAAAAAAACAGCGTGTCAATTTTCTGACCAACTGGAGACCTTTAGTCGTACAACCAAAATCTCGATTGCAGAGCGCCTTCTCACTAGAATGTTTCCGTCAGGCAAAGGGCACCTCGGCCGCGATTAAAACCCACCAATGCGTACCCGTAGACCAGCGCGCTTTGCCTCAAAGTCACCGATATGTTTTGGGTTTTAAATAGTATTTCCGGTTAAGAGCCACCGAGATACCTATGAATAAAAAAAATATAGTAGCACCATCGCGACAAGCTATAGAGTGATTTAGAAAATAATTTCTGCAATTGATGAAAAAAGTTTAATTTGTAAACATGGAAAAATCGCAACTACCGGAATCCCTTTCAAAGCGCCAATTTCATTTCGTTTTACCGATGCAGAGTGAAACACGCGCAAAAGCAGATGTTTTTTCCTCGCAGCCTCGCGCATGTTTTTATATATTGCCGTGCGCAGACCAAGCAAGCACCACCCGGTCACGGCATTCTAGAAGATTCGGGTTTAAATCGGGGTTTAACTTTTATCATTTCGCCCCAGTTTCTTGTTCTCGAAAGTGCCTGTTCATTCTCACCTAGAACGCTCGATGATCTGGGTGTGTTCACATAAGATCGAACACGCGAGTCCGGTTCGCATTTTTGTTTTTCTTCATATTTTTATATGTTACTCCCCAATATGTGGAGGGAACGAAATCACAAATGTTTTCTCAAAAAAAACAAGATATCTCTAAAGAAAAAAAAACATGACTGCCCCAAGACGGCAACGCCGTTTTCGGGCTTTGTCTGTTCTGTCAAGTTTGACTGCATGTAATAGGCAAACTAAAAATACCAAAAAACTGAATATTTTTCAGGAAGCAGTGGATTATAGTTACTACATTCTTGAACGTTTACAGTATTCTCAAAATTATATATCGCGCGTGACAAATTCACAAATGTGGCTGCTTTAACGTTTTGACCCCATTTTTGTGACTCGTTATATCGTTATGTGTTAAGGATATTAAACTGAAACTTTTTCATATGTCCTTCCTAAACGTGTCTCTTATCGAAAAATAAATTGCTGCTCTAGTGTATAATTCAAAATATATACAGCGCTTCAAACATATTCGAAATTGAAAAGTTCCGCAACTTCAACGTGCAATTAAAAAAAAAAAACATCTTCGATCTTTTTAAAATTTGGAGGAATCACTCTCCTCTCCACCCTCGTAAAAGTCCATTAAAAACATGTTGCATCATTTTGTTTCCGTCAAAAGTACAGCGCTTTGAAATGTACCTCCCCACGTGGACATGTTCGCCCAAGGTCACGGCCGCAGTGTGGCCGCCTTCCATTTTTTTGTTTAGAACTTCTCATAATGTCCTGTTTTTACTTGTGCACAAGTTCGAATTATACATCTGGACCGCTCTAAATGCATGTATGAAGTGCACGTAGCTCAGGACAGCAGTTCGAAGCATCGAAGATGCGAACTAAGACGAGCCCGCCCTTCGTGCTTAATTGTTGCATATGCCACTGCACGGTCGCGCGAACTGAAACACAACCACCCGCACGAGACTCTAGGGTCGATAGAAAGAAAGAACATATATAACCTGCCGTGTATTACGTGCGTGTTCGCCGTGTATAGCGAACACGACCTATTGAGCCCAAACAACGGCGGATGCAACCGGAGACGCCGGGAGGGAACAGCCGGGCGGCGAGCCACGGGACGCCTGGAAGCAACAGACTGGGCGCGATCGCAGGCCATAAAAGACGCTTTTCGTAACACCAACCGATTGTAACCTAAACATTTATATTGATATATCCTCGCACTATCCCAAATTAACCGGCACATCACATAACCAAGAAGCTCCCAACCTTAAACACACAAAAAGGAGGAGGAGGAATATACTTTATTATGGCGAACCTTAGCTGCGAAAGAAAAGAACAAAACTATAGCCAAAAACGAACTCTATCGCGCGGCATCAAGTCAAAGTAAACGTGCGCCGCTCTACACTTCACGTGTTTACGCTTGCTTGTCTTGGTCGGACTGCGCACGCAGGCACTCATTTCATACCTCGTGACTTCAAAACCAATAAAGTATGAACCATAATCTCTCTCTCTCTCTCTGTTTCGGCGTCGGGCAGAAGGGAGCGAGTCCAGTATCTGCGTGGCATATGCCTTGCTAATACGCGTCGTGTCAGAACGGAGTCTTCAGCTATGGCAGGGACTTACAGCGCCAGCAGAGATTTTTGTGCTGACTATCTTAGCAAACACAAAAAGAAAGTCACAATGCAGAGAAATTTTCGCAGCGTGCGAGATATCGGTGTTAACTCCCTGAAGAAGATTTTGCCCCAGGAGACATCCGGTGAAGTGAAAGAAACAGATTACCTGTGCCAGCATTGTTTCCTGTATTTCAAAGCTGAAATACAAAGTGCACCAGAGAGCTCCGACAGTGGTGGGGACGCATTTATCCCAGAAAGTGAGGCCGTTGACAAGCTGAATCGCTACGTACTGCCCACAAAGGTTTCACCACTCAAGCCACCAAGTCAAGTAGCAAGCCGCTGCAGAGAGTCCTATGAGAAGAGGAAACAAGCAGAAATAGAAGAGGCCGTGGTTTCCGATGTTCGTACGGGGATTCAAACAGCCTACGGGACATCAGACGTTTCAGGACCATCCCAAGATAAGTGCAACACGTGCAGCGAGTGGATGACAAACTTTCGCCTGGCATACGCTGCATGTGCTTCCCACCAGGAACGCTGCCGTCTACTGACGCTCCTTTCCCCATCCCTGACGAGGAAAGAGATCGAAAGTGCCGTGCCGGAGGCAACGAGGTACCTCATCAACAAATCTCGCAAACTGAGAGATGACCACGGTGTGTGGTCGATACCGGATCCCTACTCGAGATGCAAGGTGAGCGAAGAGGAATTGTCAGTGGCGCTTGAGTACTTTACTAAGGACGAACTGGGCTGCTCAAGACAAAGCCCAAACCAGAGAGACGTCATTTGTGTGTTACTAAATGACAAAAAACAGTACATGTCCAAGCGCTTTATGACGAGGTCAATCCGCGAGTCATTTCGTGTGTTTAAAAATGCACACCCCGAAACCAAGATTGGCCTCACAAAGTTTCATTCCTTGCGACCCCGGTGGGTCAAGTGTGCCCCCCAGAGAGAAGTTTGTGTATGTATATATTGCGCAAATTTTAAGCTTTGCGTTGCGGCTCTTGAAAGCGTGAGCGATAGGGACGTCAACGTCTCGGACTTGGAATTATTGTACATTTGCTCCCCGCCGACCAATGAATGCCGGCTTGGCGATTGTGCACGATGCCCCAAGGACCGCCATTTTACGCTCGAGCGGCTTGGAATCCCAGAAGAAGCAGAGATTTTGGTAGCAGCCTGGGAGTCCGGCAATCTGATAAAAAAATCTTTGGATTCAATGACATTCATGAACGAACTTCAGACACTGGTAGGAAGATGGATTCCTCATAATCAGATCAGGTCAATTCAAGGAAAGGCCATATACACAGAAAAGCGGTGCGAAGAAAAGGGAAGCCTCGTGCTGCATTTTGATTTTGCAGAGAATTGGACCGTTGTTCTTCCCGATGAGGTCCAAGCCTACCACTGGCATAAGAAGCAAGTTTCGGTTTTTACATGCGTTGCTACAACAAGAAAATCCACGCGTAGCTTCGCTGTCATCAGCGACGATGTGTGCCACGACTCCGCCCACGCCTGCTGCGCAATCGAAAAAATAACAGACTGGCTTGATGACAACGCTCCCGTGCACTCGCAAGTGACTTTTGTAAGCGATGGAGCAGCGAGCCACTTCAAGAACAAGCATCAACTACACGAGTTCAGAAAATTAGAGTACCCTGCAGCCAAATGGCTATTTTCCGCCACTGGGCACGGCAAAAATGCATGCGATGGTGTTGGAGGGCTTGTGAAGCATCAGGCTACTCTACACAACCTGCGACAGCCGGCAAGCATGGCAATCCAAAATGGACAAGACATGTCAAGAATACTGTCTCAACATCTCAAAGGGGTCAAGCTGCTCTACTTGGATGAAACTGAACTTGTAGAGTTCCGGAACCGGAAGAAGGAAGAGTGGAGCAACGTGCGAGCCGTCCGTGGAATTCAGAAGTGGCACGTATGGCGAAGTCGCAGAACGGGGCAGAACTCGGAACTAACTGTTTTCCGGACCGCGGAAAGCGCAACGACGATCACTATTTCATAACCGCTGCTTGAACATGTTGAGTGCCAATGTATTTTTATTTATTTTACAACAATGACAGACGACGCACCAAGAGACAGCCGGAACGAGTGGACAAGCCAAGGTGTCAGCGATTTATTAAAACAGTTACCTAAAGATGTAGTAAAAGTGCTGATCCTCAATCCCACCGAGGTGTTATGTTCAGTTCTTACGTTTACTTCGCGAACCCTGGTATGGTATATCGTTTCGTTCTAGGTATTTACGTTTAAGCTCGCGCGACCGTGCGGTCGCGCGACCCGGCGTCTCCGGTTGCATCCGCCGTTGTTTGGGCTCAATAGGTCGTGTTCGCTATGCACGGCGAACACGCACGTAATACGCGGCAGGTTATATATGTTCTTTCTTTCTATCGACACTAGTGTCTCGTGCGGGTGGTTGTGTTTCAGTTCGCGCGACCGTGCAGTGGCATATGCAACAATTAAGCACGAAGGGCGGGCTCGTCTTAGTTCGCATCTTCGATGCTTCGAACTGCTGTCCTGAGCTACGTGCACTTCATACATGCATTTAGAGCGGTCCAGATGTATAATTCGAACTTGTGCACAAGTAAAAACAGGACATTATGAGAAGTTCTAAACAAAAAAATGGAAGGCGGCCACACTGCGGCCGTGACCTTGGGCGAACATGTCCCCGTGGGGAGGTACATTTCAAAGCGCTGTACTTTTGACGGAAACAAAATGATGCAACATGTTTTTAACGGACTTTTACGAGGGTGGAGAGGAGAGTGATTCCTCCAAATTTTAAAAAGATCGAAGATGGTTTTTTTTTTTAATTGCACGTTGAAGTTGCGGAACTTTTCAATTTCGAATATGTTTGAAGCGCTGTATATATTTTGAATTATACACTAGAGCAGCAATTTATTTTTCGATAAGAGACACGTTTAGGAAGGACATATTAAAAAAGTTTCAGTTTAATATCCTTAACACATAACGATATAACGAGTCACAAAAATGGGGTCAAAACGTTAAAGCAGCCACATTTGTGAATTTGGCACGCGCGATATATAATTTTGAGAATACTGTAAACGTTCAAGAATGTAGTAACTATAATCCACTGCTTCCTGAAAAATATTCAGTTTTTTGGTATTTTTAGTTTGCCTATTACATCTTGTACAATCTTGTGCGCAGCAAGGACGAGGACAAAAGAAGAGAACAGGACACAACAAGGCGCAACTTACAACTGAATTTTATTGAATACGTGTTCCGGTAATTTATAGTCTCAACCATCGTCACAATGACAACAAACAAAACGGCAAAGGCAAAAGAAAAAACGACCATCACAGAGCATAATTGGAAAATAACACTATCTCGTTCTCAGGAAAAACAATTCCTTCTCCGATAATGCAATCGACGGCATAGCAACACACGTGTCTCCCAAATAATCAATGAGCTCGGCTTCTACGATTTCGCGTGTTAACGCTGACTTGCATTTCCCAATTTTTACGCATCCATCCAGCAGTGGGGTACAACCACATGTCCTGCAATGCAAGTCAAGAAAGCCACCGTTCTTTTTCTGCACGTTGTTATTGTGCTCACGGAGCCGATCATTTAGGCAGCGCCCCGTCTGCCCGACGTAGTGCTTGCCACAGGACAACGGAATGCGATAAACCACACCACCTGTACAGTCAACAAATTTCGTTCTGTGTTTCTTTTCACATCCGTGTTTGGCACGCACGCCAGGCTTTGATAGTTTGCACAGGTCCATGAGCTTATTGGGCGCAGAAAACACTACCTTTACATTTGATCGCATTGCTACTTTCTTTAAATTGTGCGACACTCGGTGTATATACGGTATCACTACCACTTTTCCTTTTTCTCTTGCCAGCTGGCTCCCATCGTTTTCCACGAGACAGTGCTTTCTTAGAAGGCCCTCCGCGACCGCCACAAGAATGTGTTTAGGGTACCCAGCTGCGAGCAAGCGCAAAACTTGCTGATCAAAACCACTGGGGATCAAATGCTCACAGGACTTTTTTAGTGCATTGGTGAAACACAGGTTAACAATACTTCTTTTGACTAGCTTGGAGTGGGCTGAATGAAACGGAAGTAACGGCTTATTCGCACGTGGCTCATAACACCAACAGATGTGGTCGTCGAGAAATACAAATCTGATGTCAAGGAAGCGAATAGTGTTATCCACAGGTATCTCATGCGTGACCTCGAGTGTGCCAAAACATTCCTTAAAAGTGGTCAGGGTTTTGACAGTCTCTGCTTCAAAAGCGTTTGTGTCAGAAGCGATGAAAATTAAAAAATCATCTACGTACCTAAAAACGTTTTTCACCTTCGATCCTTGAAGCCGGGTGTTAAGAGTACTGTCAAGTTGTGCTAAATATAAATCGCTTAGAACAGGCGCGATACACGAGCCGATGCATATGCCCTGTTTTTGCAAGTAAGGCTTGCCTCCCCACTGAATAAAAGTTGCTCGAAGATAAAAACTGAGTAATTCTAAAAAACCGCTGCTTGACATCCCAAGCTCATTTTGAAAGGCTACCACTCCAAACTTGTCGATGCACTCTTCTACACACGAAAGCAAGCCGGAATGTGGCAGGGAGTAATAAAGGTCTTTCACATCGACCGAAAACGCCCTCAGAGCGTTTCCTTTTTGAGTTTTTACGAAGTCTAGAACTTCTTCAGAGCATCTGACGAGAAAAGGGTCGTCAACGCGAAGCATATTAAGTTTCTCTTGAAGATATAGTGCGATTGATTTTTGCCACGTGCCTCTTTCGGAAATTATTACGCGTAAGGGCATTTCTAGTTTGTGGGTTTTGGCACTGAAGAAAACATCTAAAGAGTCGCGCGTGCTCTTTTCAATGTTCCTTACAACACTACTGAGTTCAAGTTCTTTGCACAGTTTTTTTGCTTCCGACTTTAGTTTTGGCAGCGACACACTCCCATGGCAATTAAACACCTTCTCAACAGCTTCCAGGGCTTTTTCATTGTACATCCCATGTGAAAGAACCGCAAAGCCTCCCTCCTTATCAGCAGGTAACACGCAAAGGGAATTATCTTTCAGGTATGTCAACACTCTCTTTACGGGTACCTTGGTAGCAGCAGGCTTGCAGGAACGGACGACGTCAACACCCTCAGACACGCAGCGGGCAGAGTCCTCTTCAGGGACGCGCCTCGACACCTCACGAACCAGAGACAGCAGCTCGGGTGGCGACTTTTTTGGCTCGACAGCAAACTTGGGTCCAAGACGTAGAACTTGTTGGACGTCTTCCGGTAGATGGAGTTCCTCGGGCATGTGAAGCGCAGTCGACTGTGCAGGATCCTTTTTCGGCAGGCGCTCACGAAGCTGACGTAGTTGCAACTGCCAGATGAACTCTGTGGTTTGATCCGCAAGTGTGAGGTACTCACGAAGCTGACGCCTCGCTGTCGAAGGATCTGCCCTGCTTTGAAGTTGCATGGCCAGGTACTGCCTCAAGATGCGGGCTTGTCGAAGCCATTCGGCCTTTAGAATTTTGCACACCCTGGTCCCATGCCCCAAGGAAGGTAGAAGACCGCCAAATAGCGTACGTACGTCGTCAGGTAGAACTTTTGTCCGTATGCAAAACGACAGAGATCGCGCTCTGCACATGGCTGTGGCGATGAAGGTGACTGTGGCACACGGATCACGATGAATACACATAAAAGGGCCCGATGTACTAGAAATGAATTCAAGAAGAGTGGTTGTTTGGGCGAGTTGGTTTGACATCTTATACAATCTTGTGCGCAGCAAGGACGAGGACAAAAGAAGAGAACAGGACACAACAAGGCGCAACTTACAACTGAATTTTATTGAATACGTGTTCCGGTAATTTATAGTCTCAACCATCGTCACAATGACAACAAACAAAACGGCAAAGGAAAAAGAAAAAAACGACCATCACAGAGCATAATTGGAAAATAACACTATCTCGTTCTCAGGAAAAACAATTCCTTCTCCGATAATGCAATCGACGGCATAGCAACACACGTGTCTCCCAAATAATCAATCAGCTCGGCTTCTACGATTTCGCGTGTTAACGTTGACTTGCATTTCCCAATTTTTACGCATCCATCCAGCAGTGGGGTACAACCACATGTCCTGCAATGCAAGTCAAGAAAGCCACCGTTCTTTTTTTGCACGTTGTTATTGTGCTCACGGAGCCGATCATTTAGGCAGCGCCCCGTCTGCCCGACGTAGTGCTTGCCACAGGACAACGGAATGCGATAAACCACACCACCTGTACAGTCAACAAATTTCGTTCTGTGTTTCTTTTCACATCCGTGTTTGGCACGCACGGATGTGCGTGCCGTGTGTAGAAGAGTGCATCGACAAGTTTGGAGTGGTAGCCTTTCAAAATGAACTTGGGATGTCAAGCAGCGGTTTTTAGAATTACTCAGTTTTTATCTTCGAGCAACTTTTATTCAGTGGGGAGGCAAGCCTTACTTGCAAAAACAGGGCATTTGCATCGGCTCGTGTATCGCGCCTGTTCTAAGCGATTTATATTTAGCACAACTTGACAGTGCTCTTAACACCCGGCTTCAAGGATCGAAGGTGAAAAACGTTTTTAGGTACGTAGATGATTTTTTAATTTTCATCGCTTCTGACACAAACGCTTTTGAAGCAGAGACTGTCAAAACCCTGACCACTTTTAAGGAATGTTTTGGCACACTCGAGGTCACGCATGAGATACCTGTGGATGACACTATTCGCTTCCTTGACATCAGATTTGTATTTCTCGACGACCACATCTGTTGGTGTTATGAGCCACGTGCGAATAAGCCGTTACTTCCGTTTCATTCAGCCCACTCCAAGCTAGTCAAAAGAAGTATTGTTAACCTGTGTTTCACCAATGCACTAAAAAAGTCCTGTGAGCATTTGATCCCCAGTGGTTTTGATCAGCAAGTTTTGCGCTTGCTCGCAGCTGGGTACCCTAAACACATTCTTGTGGCGGTCGCGGAGAGCCTTCTAAGAAAGCACTGTCTCGTGGAAAACGATGGGAGCCAGCTGGCAAGAGAAAAAGGAAAAGTGGTAGTGATACCGTATATACACCGAGTGTCGCACAATTTAAAGAAAGTAGCAATGCGATCAAATGTAAAGGTAGTGTTTTCTGCGCCCAATAAGCTCATGGACCTGTGCAAACTATCAAAGCCTGGCGTGCGTGCCAAACACGGATGTGAAAAGAAACACAGAACGAAATTTGTTGACTGTACAGGTGGTGTGGTTTATCGCATTCCGTTGTCCTGTGGCAAGCACTACGTCGGGCAGACGGGGCGCTGCCTAAATGATCGGCTCCGTGAGCACAATAACAACGTGCAAGAAAAGAACGGTGGCTTTCTTGACTTGCATTGCAGGACATGTGGTTGTACCCCACTGCTGGATGGATGCGTAAAAATTGGGAAATGCAAGTCAACGTTAACACGCGAAATCGTAGAAGCCGAGCTGATTGATTATTTGGGAGACACGTGTGTTGCTATGCCGTCGATTGCATTATCGGAGAAGGAATTGTTTTTCCTGAGAACGAGATAGTGTTATTTTCCAATTATGCTCTGTGATGGTCGTTTTTTCTTTTGCCTTTGCCGTTTTGTTTGTTGTCATTGTGACGATGGTTGAGACTATAAATTACCGGAACACGTATTCAATAAAATTCAGTTGTAAGTTGCGCCTTGTTGTGTCCTGTTCTCTTCTTTTGTCCTCGTCCTTGCTGCGCACAAGATTGTATAAGATGTCAAACCAACTCGCCCAAACAACCGCCCTTCTTGAAGCCTATTACATGCGGTCCGCACTTGACAAAACGGAGCAAAGCCCGAAAACGGCGCTGCCGTCTTGGGGCGAAGTCATTTCTGAGCAATACGTA
>JAZHYW010069011.1:0-21192 GCA_037355805.1 Ixodes ricinus
GAAATATACGGCTGTTTATGCGTCAAAACGCACTTTCTTGCAACTTCAGGATTTTTGTTTACTGCGAGATATTTAATTGAGCGGTTTTAAACATTTTTTATAGATTATATACCTGCAGGGCAGCCGGTAAAAAAGTTATCTTAAGTCCCGGGAGCAGTTAAATATTTTTTACATAAAAAAACAAAAATGTAAAACTTTTCAGATTTTTCTAGTTTTAAAAAAAATATTTTAAATTAAAACAAAACTTCACAAGCCACCACATTGTAAGTCAAGAAAAGCCATGCAAAATTAAAAAGAATTCGTTGCTAGGTGTTTCTACTAAAAAGCTGATTTTTCATCAATTATTGAGTGATGCCTAGTTTCACGCTGCTTTTAAAACTTCAAACCGCACTCACGTCATCGAACATATTTTTTTTCTGCCAAAATATTTTTAGGACATGTCTACGGACATTGGGGCAAAAGGCCATAATTTTTAGAAAGCGGAAGGGTCGAGCGCAATGTTTGGGACGTTTGACATGGAATGACCCTGCACCGAAAAGTCCGTTCACCGAAAAGTCCCTGCTCTGTAAACACCGCATCGAAACGCCCTACACCGAAACGTTCTACACCGAAATGTCTGAATCCATGGTTGCTCGGACCGTAAAAACAACACCTACAACAACACAAAAGCAGCAGCAAAAAAAAAAAAAAAGGCTAGAAGAAATTTTTGTGTCCTTTGGGAAACGTCATTGCTCAAAATATAAAGAAAACGAAGAAGCCGGCCGTCGGGGTGGGCAAGAACCGTGCGCTGCGCGTTCCCCGCCTGGCCAACCCGCGAGTGCATTATGGGAGAGTTCCAGGAAAACGACCAAGCAGGAGGGAAGAGGAAAGATCTCCTTGACTGTAAGCTAGTGCAGGGCCGCAAGCGCCGTTTTATTTTTTATTTTTTTCACAAAACTTTCTCTCTTAGTGAGTTGTCGTCGTCCGAGGTTTACTCGACACTTCTGCATTTCCCCCGTAATTTTTTTTTTCTAAAATTTCGTGGGCGAAGGTTTGTGTCGTGATTCGGTGGGTAACCAGCCGTAACAAAAAGAAAGCCAGCGTGTTTGCCCTTAGGCTTAGAAGTACGTCGCTTGGCGGAGTCTTCAGTAAACAACGCGAACATGGAGGGGGGAGGGGGGGGGGGGGGGGGGGGGGGGGGGGGCGAGAGGGGTGTAGGAATTGTTCAGTAGGCCTTGAGCCAAACGCACGGGGTTCAGCATATTGCCCAGCAACCCCTGGAAAATGTGAGCAAGTGCTCAAGACCCGACAACCGTAGCGGCCTTTCCGAACGGGGCGAGTCCAAGGCTCCCACATAAAAAAAAAAAAAAACTTTATCCACGTTAGCCATCGCCTTACTTTTGAAAATATATTCATGCTTCGTCTCACCCTACGATGGACTAAAGGCAAAAGCTACGGACCACCAGATCCAATCACGAGCCACTTAGAAATTGCCTGGTATTTGGCTTCAATGCACGTGTCGGTGCCCGCGTCTAATGGGGATGGGCGGACAGTGGTTCGAATTGAATAGCACTGAGTGACTCACCAATTTTACATCGCAAAGAAAGCCACAACATACAGGCTCTTTGCAGTGTCGAAGCTACAGAAATGATGCAGCACTCTTTGATTCGGAGCATTATTCGTCCACCCCTAATCAATGTTAAGCATGTCATAGTTTAACGTGTAACGTGATTGGACCTGGCGGCCTGTGGCTTTGACCTTTAGTCCATCGTAGGATGAGACAAAGTATCGTAAACAGTTAGGAAGAATCAATTGATTCCAGCAGCGTAGTCATATTTTAAATGCCAGGAGGCTCGTTCTCATCGCTTCGGCTACGCTCGCTTTGAACGTTACTCAATCAAAGTCATTTGAGAAGCTTCTATACTTGCCTTCACCTCAAGGATCTTAGTAGAAAGAAGTGCGGCTTCTCGCAAAACTTTGCTATTTTCTCTCCTTCCTGTGTTGAATTAAGATGCATTCGGTGCATCGATGGAAACGTACGTTTAGCTCTTTTTTGCTTAGCGAGAAACTAGTGCGTCAGCACTAGTTTCTGGCTAGAGCAGAAAGCGGCGTCTTCCTGGCTAAAAAGCCAGAAAGCGGCGGAGACCTCTACCAGGCCAACCAAACTACTCCGCCCCCCCCTTCCCCCTTTCCACCACCATTAAAGACACGTTAAAGACCCCAGGCTAGAAGTTGTACTGCACTGGCTGAATTCCTCATCTACAGTGAGTGACTCGTCCAACTTTGAAATGGCTGACCAACTACACGCTGTATAAATATCTACACAACCTCAATTATTATTACTCCATGGTGCTTCTTAACATGCATTCTACACCATCGAGATCGCCGTTCTTTGCAGACGTTAGGTAGGAGCTTGATCTGAAGATGCGGGGACCGCTGTCAGGCCAACCATACGCCATTGCTTAGTAATGACGAATAGTTTTACTTCCTGGCTCTCTCTAGCCACTACTTCTGCCGGTGTGAAACTAACACGGTGAGGCGAACGCTCGTGACACATAAAATAGCGGCATGACCGCAAATGATGTTACGGGCAAGCTATGTATAAGCTACAGTTCTCGGATATTAGTACAAGGCGGGATGTTTCAAATGTAGCGCAAGGTTCGTCGATGCACGAGGCACGTGCAGCATGCAGCCCTTGGGAAGATCATGGCGGCACAGCGCAGCACTGATACAGTGTACTAGAGATACTTGGGCACTGAGCTAGATTTCCGACGCCATGTTCTTCCCAGAAGTGGCGCGCGGCACGTGTCTCGAGCTTTTCCACAACAATGAATGGCGCCACTTTTCCCAGGATAGAGGGGCTTTAGGGATTGTCAGCCGTTGGCGCAACCAAGCGGCAACGGTAGCACCTACAGTACCCTCAGACGTGCAGAAGCCCTCGACGCCACGAGCGCTATACGCATCGCGCTTCTCGCTGATCGACTTTGAAGCGAGAGGCAGCGAGCTCGCGGCCGAATCATTTCCTTTTCGTTACCCCTTTAAATTGACTATACGCCATTTTACCGAGACTTGCGCCGTTTCAAAAGTCAAAATCCTTCCTTCTTCCTTCGACAACCAAATCTTGCAAGGACTACATCGCGCAGCGCATGAACAGCACACAAAACGTCACCTTTGCTTCATCTGACAACGAATATGTGAATGCCTGACGCCTTTTCGTGGCGCGTGCGTTGGATGCACATTACCTGCAGTGGAAAGGGATGCTGTCGTGGTTCTTGGAGTAAACGGAAAGTATGCGCAAAAGGTGCTTCTTTCAAAAATGGTCATTCCCCGTTGCCCGTGGAGGCGTTGACACTGCTGGCGCTAGGGACGCTATCCTCCCTTATACCTGCTCGCGCGCAGGCAGCAGACAAGAAGCTGACAGAAGCAGAATAAAACTTTATTGTCCCAGCACTGTCATAGGGGTGACGAGTTCAGCCGTCTCAAGAACCGTTTTCGAACGCCACTCTGCCCTGGAGCTTGTCAACTCATAGATCTAAAATCATTGCTCGCCCTTATTATGAAACGGTGTATAACCATTTTCTCCATGCTCGTAAAAACGTCGATGCTCAACTGTAACGGAATGCGATGGCGCGTGGACTCCGAGAATTCCGAAGCACGAATTGCTCACTTGCAATCTCAGAGGCCATGAAAGGGCGTAATTGGGAAACAGGCCACTGTCAGCTTCTTAAATGCAGAGTGTGATTTAATAGACAGTTTTTTTCTAGAGTGTATAGCGTATGTATAGCGTGCGCTACAAACCACCTGCTCGGACCGATTTTAATTTCGCGTTCTGCGAACGTTCCTGGGCCCGTTTGCATCGAAAGCAATTAACTTTAATTGCGGTAAAAAATTAACCGCCCTTTCTTACAATAGGTACGTGCAAGTACCTAGCCAAGTTTGAGAGTCCTGGATGAGCGATAGCTCCGTGTTTTATTATAGGGTGGTAGCTGGTGTCGCCTACTGGTTGTAGCGAATATACGTGGCTTTCGTGGAAAAGTTCTCGAAAGGACGGGATCCAAGAACGCGAGCTAGGGGTTTTCGCGACGCAGCGCGGCATACATTTGAGCTCAAGAAACACTTTTTGTTGCTCGTGGTACGGATATTGTGTAAAGTAAAACTAAATTAACCCTCGTTTGGAAAATTTCTAAATATTTTTTTTTGTCTGCAGTGAAGACAAGCCTCGTTGAAATTTCTTTCCAAGTTCGAAAGAGGGCTACGAAGTTCGGTCTTAGAAACGATGAGGAAGAAGTGAGCAGTGAAAGGTTGGCGTTACACCGACAGCATAGTTGGCCAACATGTAAGAACTGTTATAACGCCATGAAAAATTGAAAACCGTGTAATTCGGCTCCAGTGAAATTAGACCTATTACTAAATTAGCCAATCATCGAGGAGAATGCTGAAAGCGTAATTCTACGCTTCGCGCGCGCAGCCTGCAACGTATAAAGGTTCGAAGTAAATAACCATAATAAGGCATTGATGAACGCGCATGCAGGAGAAAATTTGCGTCGCGCTGCTTTCACTTAGCAGATATCACTGACGTGCCCACACGCAGCCTTCCTGCAAAAACACTCGTAGCATGCACCTTGGTGCTGGCATATTTAGTAAAATGTTATTGAGACGCTGTCTGCTTCTCCCGTGCTGATTGCCGATTGACACAGGGGCAATCCACTGTAGTATTCCAAAGATTCGCCATGTCAACAATTATCGCGTTCATTAGACTTAGGAATGGCCAGAATCGAAAGAGTATCTACAAATGCGGCGAGGTCACCGCTCATGCTTTGCGAAGTGAGGTAAGGCACAGCGAAAGCCTCTGCACCATTCATCGCCAACTAAAGCGCCTGATATTGCAGCTATTATACGACATTTTAGGTTCAAAACAGGCTACCGCTCCCAAGGTAGTAGTGAACTATACCTATAGTGTCAGAGTAACGACACTTGGCCATATTGTATCTTAAAATCATGGTTGACAGTTATCTGAAGCATGTATCTGAAATCACAGGAAACGCTTTTCCGCCCTCCACAGATGTTTAAACAGTTCTCGACAGAGCAGAGCAATATTACACTGACTTTCCTAACACCGAGATCAAATGCTGAGAAAGTCGCACTTTTGAATCATGAAGATCGGCAGTGGCGTCTGCTCTGCATACGAGCCAAAATGGCGGCGCCCACAAAAAAGTCCGGGAATGGAGTGCCGATACTCTACGCGAAGCTCATTTAGTGGCTCTGGAGGTATACCCAATAGCAGTGAGGTCTACTTCTTCCAATCAGAGCCAATCAGAACTCGGCGTTCTGACGTCACCGGAACCTTTGCTCAAGAAGCAGACGAACTAGCGCTCTATGCATAGAAACAAATGCGTGAGAGATGTGTCGACAGGCTTTCAAACGAGACCGCGTCAAGCACCGCTCTGCTTTCTAATTATGCGGCAGGATAGGAACCCTTTCGCCGGCAGTGACGATTCCAGGGTGAGAAGATTATAGTGGAGGTGTTATCACCACATCTGAAAATACGACAAACAAGCGTGTGCAGGCAACTCAAGATACGAATAAGTCGTTCGGTATCTATCTGTTCGAATGAGCATTTTACTTCAGTCGTTAAAGTGGTTATTGTGGTCTGTACCATTGTATACCCCAAACGCTTTGGATATTTCTTTTTTTAATTGAGCTCAACAGCTTATTTAAAACGATTTCGTGCAGTAACTTGACAATTAAAGAACTCCAGCTTACCTGGCTGTTGGATTTCGTCTTTGCTGCCATCTGCTTCCTCAGAGGCAGTATCAGCGCGATCCTGGTTGTGTTCCAAATCTCACCAAAATGGATCCGAGTTACTCCGGCGGGTCGTGTCACGTGACAACACAGATTGAAAAGTGCTGGACGCGGGTAGGTTTTGGAACGCCAAGGTATAAAACCCTTACCCTGGAGTAAGATCGAGTAAATTTTGGAACACGGCCCCTGACAAGCGCGAAGCACGCGCCTCCGGAATCAAGCCGAAGCTACAAATTACTAGCCCGTCACCCTTAAAAAGCTCCTTAAAGAAAAAAAATTTTTTTCTCAACAGTCTGGTTGAGGCACGCGTATTAAAAAAATAATTTTAAGCGAAAAAAAAAGATTTAGAGCAATATTGACGGCGCGAGATTTATTAAAAATTCTGCGCGCAAAGTCCATGACGCCACGGAATGGTCATACACTCTTTCCACCACAACGAGATGGTCCTACACTTTCTCCGCCTCAACGTGATGGCCAAGCCGATCCACCTGCCTCCACGCGCCCAAAATGCCGAGAGAGCAAACAAGTGGAAAGGAAGTGACTACCGAATAAATCGCGTCTTGCAACCGTCCATGTTGCTCTAGAGTCTGAAATATTATTTTCTTTCGCGTAGAATTAATTTCTCGACCCGCGTGTCCCAACCAGACTGTTTTTCTTTCTTTTCATGAACCTTGTAAAACTAACGGGAGTAGGACAAAAAAATATCGCGGGTAGATTATTCTTCAAATGGAACTCTCATATGCTACATAATATACACCAAGTTTACGCGATTTTTAGAGCTCTAGTAATTGCGGTAATCAATTTACAGAATGATGACCATTTTCGTATGGCGACACATGTCGACCATGGCGATCGCACGCTGCCACAGCTACTCTCGAATAGTTTACTGGGGGGAATACATTCTACAAATAAGAGTTGTGGCGCAGACTAGCTAATGAACGTTCATACGTAAAAGAAAAAGAAACGACAATGAGGGAAAGGAGCGGACCAGCGGAAACAAAGTGTCAAATGCACTCCGGAGAGTAGAAATACATCCTACTCTCTGATAATACACTGACCTCGGCGTGGACAGGTTTGCCGCAGTAGTGAATGGCTGGATGACCAGCACCTTCCTTTTTTCCACACTGATTTCTATGCGTGTGTCTGTGTGTGTGTCGCCTGTGTGTGTACGTGTGTGTGTGTATGTATGTATGTATGTATGTATGTATGTATGTCTGTCTGTCTGTCTGTCTGTCTGTCTGTCTGTCTGTCTGTCTGTCTGTCTGTCTGTCTGTCTGTCTGTCTGTCTGTCTGTCTGTCTGTCTGTCTGTCGCCTGTCTGTCTGTGTGTCTGTCTGTCTGTCTGTCTGTCTGTCTGTCTGTCTGTCTGTCTGTCTGTCTGTGTGTCAGGGGTTGCAATTGATCGATTAACCTTCCGATTAATCGATTAAGGCTTTAATCGCGATCAAATTTTTTAACCGGTTAATCGGTTTTTTAATCGGTACTCAAAAGAAGTCCGTTCCCAGCCAGGTGCTATGAGCAAGGTTCAATTCTCGCGCTCGCGAAGCGTCACGTGTTCGAGGATATACATTACAGTTCTGCCGAGGCCAGACGAACAAGCCGGGCCCGCAATTGATCCCCGCGCGACCGCGAAACTTCACGTGTTGAGGATCTATTACACATCCTGCCCAGGCAAGACAAACAAGCAGAAAAACAAGCTGGGAAGCTAACAACGCCATGGTTACTTGTTCCAGTATTCGGCACGTAAAAATGGACGAGTTCACGAGTATGAAAGGCAATCTCGCTGGAAAGTTTGGGTTTAAAGTAAACTCCAGCGGTGAAGTTTTTAACTCGAAGGAAGTCCACTGCATCATCTGCAAAAAGCCGTTTTCGTACAGTGGAAGCGTAAGTTCGCTTCAGTATCGCCTACGAGCGAAGCACCCATGTAGCTGCAGCAAGGACCATCCGCCAAAACGCAGACAACAATCAACGCCTTCTCATCGAGGTTCCTTTCTCTGAAAAAAGAAGAAAGCATCGCCCAAGCTCTGACTTCTTGTCTTCCTGTCGGAGAATGTGGACAAACTTCTTTGTCTTCGGAGCTGGAGCAAAAATATGCGAGTCTTTGAATCGTTGAACTATATGTATCCTCAATTCTAAATGTCCTTTGCGCCGTGTAACAGAGAGTAAAATAAGTCTTCAAAGGCAAGACGAGTTGTTGCATTCTTTTTAATATATTATTTATAAAAATTAACGCAACCGATTAATCGATTAATTAATCGATTAAAGGGTGGCGATTAATCGGGTTAAAATTTTTAATCGACGCCCAGCCCTAGTATGTATGTATATGTATGTATGTATGTATGTATGTATGTATGTATGTATGTATGTATGTATGTATGTATGTATGTATGTATGTATGTATGTATGTATGTATGTATGTATGTATGTATGTATGTATGTATGTATGTATGTATGTATGTATGTATGTATGTATGTATGTATGTATGTATGTATGTATGTATGTATGTATGTATGTATGTGGCGATTCTCCTTGAATTGAGTGTGGGTGAGTGGGAGGCGCAAACCTATTGCCATGGAAGTCGCGGTTATCAGGCATTTGCCGCCGTTGGCGAAGGGCACGCCGCAAGCCATTCGGTCGATGCAAGTGTTTGCTCAATATGTGTCGTAGATTGTTCTCTAAACATTTGTACAGCAAAAATGTGTTTTTTTTTTTTCGGCGCAGCGAGACGTCCAAACTGCCAGGGAGAAATTGGCGCAGTAGGCGCGCCGTTCATTGCAAATGAGCGGAAGTAGAGGCCTTCAGACAACGGCGTAAATTCCGGGGGGGGAGGGGTTAGGGCCATCCAGTGCCCCCCGCCCCCCCCCCCCATGTACTTGACGAGGGTAGACACGGGACACCATGTGCACGTGTTTCCCACTAAATATTACACCGGCGGAAAACGGCCAGCCAAACGCTAGTTGCACAATCCGCTCTATCAAATTGCGTCAAGCAGCGAGCCTTAGCTCGTGACCACCACCTACTTCCTCGCCCGGTACCAAATAATCAAACCACACCAAGCACCCGCGCGGTGAATTTCTTGCGAGGCGAGCGTCGACACCACTTCCCGGGAGATGCCGCGAGAAATCGCAATACCCGCGCGACCCCTCACAAATTCTCTACGCCTTCAAGCAAAATCAGACCTCACAGGAAACTCATCGCTTTGCAGCAAGCACCACAAGCAACACGCAAGCGCTTCATTTGAGCCTGCAGAACCCTCACAAACTGACGCCCCTTCTTCCCCCCACCGCCCTCAGACCCCTCACACACTCGCGGTTCTCACGCCCCTCACGCACTGATAACCCTCGCGCACTCACCGCCCTCACGCCCCCTTCGAACTCATGCCCTTCACGCACTCACTAGCCTCACACCCCTCACGGTCTTCACGCCCCCGCGCACTCATACCCCTCACGCACTCACACCGCTCAAGCACTCAGGTTCCTCACTAACCCTCACGATCCTCACTTACCTTCACACTCATGAATTTTCTTGGTTCAGAAAGTCACTCACCCTCACCTCACCGGTGAGGATGAGGGTGAGTGGGGGTGAGTGAGGGCCCCTCATAGGGTGAGGTTTGCCGGAGGTATGCATTGGACACGGGTCCCAGCCAAACGCTGAGGCGGCACTCGCAGTCCAACTCCGTTGCTTCGCTCGATCTCACTGCATGTGATATCAGAATATTATAGTGCACGGTCCTTGATTAATCTATGCTCGTATTCACTTCGAAAGGAACTGCGGTAAAAAGACGTCCAGGTTTCTCACGAAGTGTTCCCAACTTTCCCCTGTGTTGAAATAAGATTCACGCACTCTAGAGTAGACTTACGCTTCTTAACTCGAGACTTGCAACGATTCAAACTCAAAAGCATCGCCTCTTCTTTTCGGCAGCCAAATCTTGTAAGTACTACATCGTGAGGTGTACAAACAATGCCCTGTAACTCATTTTTAATGTGAGAACGATTTACTATACAGAACAAGACAATATAACACAATACAAAAATAATACAATACACTTTTTTATTTGATTCTTAAAATAACAGTACAGATATAAGTCCCACATAAACCAGTCACTGGCAGGGGGCGTACAAACTGGCAAGGCTTGCCCGCCCCCCCCCCCCCCCAGTTCTTAGAGAGTGGGGGGCATAGGCATGTAGCTTTGCCCCCCCCCCCCCCCCCCCTGAAACACCCGCCACTGGGCAAGGCAAACACCGCCGTCCGTCGGCGCCCGAGCAGATAATCTGGGGGGGGAGGGGACTGGTTTGCCCCCCCACTCCAAAGACAAGCTGGTACGCCACTGAATACTGGCTTGTAGCGTGTGGACGCGACAGATTCCTGCGGCGTTTTTTTATTCGAGAATTGTGTAACTTGCACTAGGAGCGCGCCGCCGCAAAACTAAATTGAGTTTCTAGTTAAAAATATATTTAGCAATACAGACATGAAAGAGCAGTAATGTATAAGATGTCTTGGGCTGGCGGCCCTTCTTACGTCACGTCGTTACCTACAATTCAACTTATCGAAGCAAACCGATTTTCTAGGGGTATTTTTTAACCTTTTTCAAGTGTCCGCGTCTTTTGGAGACCTTTTTATATTTTTGGGAGATTTTATTTTGAGGAATTCTTCGGGTAATTCATTAAAAATCTTGTGTACATAAATATTTCTCCTGGCCCCTCCATATTTGGTATAAATAAATGGTTCGATAAATTTTCTATTTGGTCTTAAAGGGACCATGAAATGACTTTTCTAATTTTTGCAAAATACTTTCTACATTATACTCAATGTTCACTGAACACCGAACAGGCATCCGTTTTCGTTTCCGTTTATTAAATTCTACACGAAAAATTATTAAAATATCGAGTTTTTCCTCATCTCCAACTCACCGCAAAACAAGCCGCGGCGTAATTTTGACGGTCGTGGACGTGCTATCACCGGCGTGGAAGACTTGCGGCGGTGGTGCCGGGAGGTTTTACCACAGGGGTTTTGCACTGATGCGCCGACGCCATCGACATATTTTCTGAATAGGCGCCTCTCATCACCGCGATAGCCATGGACACATCGCAGCTGAGCGAAATTCAATTAGATATGTTGCGCTACAGCGACAGCATGGGACTGGTCCCACACGCCGGTACGAAGCGCAGCAGGTCGTCAGCACGACAGCCACTGCTCCGCCGCCGTCAGCCGTTTCTGCGGTATCTCTAAAAAGAAGGGGACGCGCTGTCACTCACTGGCGTAGCAGAAAATGCACAGAGTTTTCTATGGGCTCAAGCTTTATTAACTTTTATTTTGTCAGGATAGGCTCGCAGGGCAGAGTGGATGAAAAAGAAAAGAAAAAGATGCAGTACGCCGTCTTGGACGATCACGACTTTAAAACACGACTTTACTGATAGTACAGATCTCGCCACACGCCTTTTCTACGATTGCAAAAGACGATGTAATCTTAGCAGAGATATAGCAACGTAGAAATATGATTTCGTGATCACATAGACGTTGCGATCGTTCAGGAATGCTAACACTAATCACTTTTCTCGGGTGATGAAAACGCGTCAAAATTCGCATCCTTCATACACGCCTTTAAATACAGTACGCACCAGTAATATCTTGAACTTGAGCACACGCATGGAATGCGCAAAATAAGAAATCCGGGCGATGTTCGAGGAGACAAATGCTAAGAAAGCACCACTGTAGTCGAAGTAAACAAAGACGACGGCACGAGCGTTTCTGCTGTCTTGAGGGTGCCGCCACAACATCGCCGCACGAGTAGATGGATCTTCCCTTCTAGGACGTGCTGGGTTATCATCGCGACACACGACGAGAATTCAGTCAAGGATAGCGCTCTACGCGGAACGATGAGCTTCCACCACGCCGACCACGTCAACGATCACCACCGACGCCATGTTTTTTAGCAGAGAGCAGGAACCGCGACACAGCGCAGGCGCAGTCTTATCTTTCTCTTGCTTCGTTTACCACACGATAGATGGCGCATAGCTCCGAGCATTATAAAATTCGGCAATTTCCGTCACATCGCTAATTATTCAACAAAATGTGGATCAGAATATTCTTTAACAAAACTTTTAAGAAACATTCGCCGGCTATTTATTGTTTATGATCGCGGTGCTGGTGAGGTAGGCTCTTATCCAATAGGCGACGTGGATTTGGCTGACGTGCTGTGGCACCGCGGATGCATCGCAGTGAAAAGGCAGAGAGCTTTCGAAGGAAAGAAGGTGTAAAAGAGTCCGCTTTTCTTTTAAAAGTTCTATAGCGAAAATGTTTTTGGCTCTCTATTTTTGTGTTTTGGTTTTCTTTTCACACCTTTTACGACGTGCGGTGGATGAAATTCAATTTCAAAATGGATTCACGGTCCCTTTAAAGTTCTTCCTTTGTCATTTCCCACTTTATGTTTGTTGTCTAAAAATGTTTTTTTTTTTTTTTCGACAGGTCTCTAAGACGCCACATTCCACTTCTTTATGCATGTAGTTCTGCAGATAATTTTGTTCACTTGGGTAACCCATATTTCCGGCTATCCTTTGTTGGATCGATTTTGATTTTTAGTTGTAGATATTTGGCGCCGTAGACTGTTACTCCATATTGGCGCGTGGACTTGCTTAGTGAATTGTATATCATTCTTAGTATGAATCGAGGGACCAGATCTTGTATGTGATACATCTGCGCACATTAATATCCTTACTACAAGATCATCCTGCTTAATATGCCTGTCTGTGTGCATCCATAGGTATTTGACATTACCAGCCTATTTCAGCGGAATTCTGTTCGTGCATTTTTCTTGGTAATTCAGTTAGGATTTGTTTCCTCGGGTCTTGTTGTGCACAGAAGCTACCTGGTTGGACACAGAAGCTACCCGAAAATTAGTGTCTTTCGAATTCTGACAGATGTCATGGTGAAGGGGAAGGTAGTACGTTTTCAGCTTTTGTTTAACTAAAATACTAATTGAAATGGGATAATTTATTTCGGCGGTCCCACTCATTGTTTCAGAGTTCCATCGATGCGCTTGCTCCAGGAACCGCTGGTGGAAGTTCTCCTTTGAGCCAGCGAAGCAGGCCTGGTCTGCCTCTTTTCACGTTGGCAAGACCGACTCGGACCTCGTTAAGCCCATAATCTACGACGCTTTTGGTGCAGTTAAGACTGGGAAGCTTGGCGATGTACTGCATCAGATCAACATTACACTCTTAAGCGACAATATACGTTTAAGTATTGCTAAATAAATGAGAAAAGACAGCGTGTAAAATTGTAATAATGCGGCGAAGAAACTACCCTTACTGAAAAAAAAATGCAGGTCGAAGTGGTATCTGTTTTGCTGTATGAAGTTGACATTGCAACCGTAGAGAATGTGCAGGTACAAGGATAAAATAAACTTGGTGATGATAATCCCCGGAGAAGAGAAGCAGGGGATACAAATGACAAACACAAATCTTTAAACATGGCTAGGTGGAAATGGAGAGGTCCCTGGTTCGATACCAGGACCAGGCGGATTTTTTTTCGATCGCGCACCAGTTACTTATTTGTGTTTAAAGATTTATTTTTGTCCTCTTGTCCAGTCATTAGTATCCTTCGTCCAGTGATTATAATCATCACACTTGTCCAGCTCGCTTTCATGTTTACATTAATTGTATTATCATCACATATATGAAGCAACTTCATTGGTGGATTGCTGTTTCGGGGGTGAAAGATGCTAAACAATCCGCTGGAAGGGAGGAATAAACAATTTACCAGACGCAACTAAGTAATGTGTTTCAGTAACATAAATTTATCAAAACAATTTACTGTTTAGTAAACGTTTTGACGCCTCGTTCACACACTTGCAACCGAGTACGACCGAGAGAGACAAGGCGTGTTTTAGCTATCTTGCGACGTGTTAGGGCCAGATGCGCTGCTGCGGAGCTGGTCCTAAGACGTCGCAAGAGGCTTAAAAACCTGTCTTTTTTCCACCCTATCTGTTGCGTGTAACAACGGCTCTTTACGCTCAATCGCCATGACCGCCCCCTCCCCACCACGCTCCAGGATTCCAACCCAAGTAGTAAGAAAAGCTTGCCTGCACACTCGCCTGGGCTTCAAGATGAACTGTTGATGTGAAAAGTCTCAATATTGTTTTTACTGGGGTAGTTTTATATAAAGAAAGTCGTAGTGGTGTGATGTCTATTTCATTCAGTTCAATTTTTATATGAGGAGCAAACGGGTGCCCATAAGTGGACTGACCTTACTTTTTGAAAATACTTCCCGGTATTTTTTTTAATCGCATATAAGAGGTGGTTAAATAAATAACTTTTTTAATAGCACATTGAGCCAACATTTATTGCCACAGAAATAAAGAATACAAGTTTTCAAATCGTTCAGATTTCTTTTACAATTTTACACGGTCAAGTTATTTATGAATGACCGAAAATTCTGGGCGTAATGCAAAAGCCACTAATAACATTCGAACAGTGTATTTCTTAATTATGCACATAATAAAACATAAAATAACCTGCAAAAAAAAGAAAAAACTCAGCTCAAAGGCATAATTTTAAATAATTCTAAAAATGAGACCGAAAACTTTATGTTTATGAAATAGTTGCCTAAAAGCCAAATTTTGTCGTTCTTTTTTTTTTAGAGATGTGTTTAGATAGCGCGAATAAAAGTAATTTGAATTGAACAGTTTGTATGTGTTATAGATTAAAAAAATGTAGGGTGTACAAAGTTACGTGCTTTATCCTTGAGGCCTACAAGGTTCCGTCGACACGCAATTGTAAAACAGTGTTTTCTACCTCCTCTAATATGCGATTTTTTTCGCACATAAACTAACCTCGAAAAATAAGGTAGTCTCGTTGTGTGGACACGTTTTGCTACCTCATATGAGGATTATCTGAAACTGAAAATAGACATGTCACACATCTATGACTGTTCTTTTCGGGCCATTTTTTTTTTTTTTGGGGGGGGGGATGAGTAGAAGTGATTACGTTTATTTGCTGAAATCATGGTGAATGCAAGCATGACATTTTACCATTGCAAGACAATAGATTTCTTGGAAGTACCAGCCAAATTAAAAAGTTCAAATGTTTCGAATTCTCTGAGTCACGTATATCTTACGAAAAATAACGGGCAAAACTTGGCACGATTTAGGGGAATATATGTAAGGAGTCTATTTACGTTCTATATATGTGAGTGTATCATTTTACTTCGTTGTTTTTATTCCTCCTCACTTATGTTTATACTGCGAGGTAGAAATATCACAGACTACTTTTTATTATGATAGTAGAAGGAAAAGAAGTCACCAGCGCTTGGCTATTTACTTTACATGATTTGCATCGGTACAAAGTAAAAGCAATGTCAAGGAGAAGGTAACGTTTAGAGGTATTATTCGCTATCGAATATTAGATCTGAAAGCCATGCAGATATTGCATGCTAATCTTCAATATATGTACGCAAAGGTCCGCATAGCTAGTAATTTAATCCAAGTATGCTAATTGTCTCCCCAGAGTAACTTAACATCCATCTGTAGTATGTCAATATACATTTATATTAAGTCGCTGCTGAGACCATAAAAGTAGTTCTTTTTGATTGATCTTAGTAAAGCACTCTTCTTCTTTGCTGCATTAATTCTATAGACACATTTGTGAGCTGTACGGGTAGCGATCAATCGCATTTCTTTGTTTCATTAATTTTTAAGTGACGCCTGGATGTCTGCGACCTTATGCGAATTTGTTGTCTTTCTTTCTCCCAGCTGCTCTACCCCAAAACTCAATCGGTGGACGACACTTCAGGGTAGGGTAATTAGTGCCGATTCATGGTATGTTATAATTATTGTATTGATATTTGGGAAGTTTACCATCGGCAGTTGATGCATACATCTATTGCGCGATTTGTTGTCGTTTTAAGTTGCCATCTGGCGGTTATTCCGCATGAGCGTCGAATTTCGGTTCACTGCTTACCATATTGAGTTCTTCCTCGCTGTCAATAACCAGGCTTGGGAAACAAATATATAGTCCCAATATATATCTGCAATGAAGTACATCGAAATATGGCAATCAGTCTCTTTTTTTTTTGAAGGTGCATTAATAATTTGTAAAGTCGTACACTGCGTTCACGCTTCAGCTGATAGTGCGTGGGTGTCTACGCGGTCGCGGTACCATTGGACCGCCTTCCTTTTATCACCGTACACTTCGCTCTCTGCGCGTGGTTATTGTTGGGAGGGGGGTTTAATCACGTGGCAAAAGATAGACGCACGTCTGGTCAATCAAGCGCATGGCTTCCCCGCGCTCCCATTTCAGTGTTGAGCGGAGTTGCAAACCTTTTTAGTTGGTTTCGGAATCACGAGCATTTTAGTAAAACTAAAATCCCTCCCCCCTCAAAAAAAAAAAAAAAAAGAAAAAAGAGTAGCTTTTGGTTATGGGTTTTTGTTCATCTCCTCTTGTGTAATGCCACGACAGAGTTTTTCACCGAGGATTAAGCGTCATGGAGTTTTGAGGTCACCTGTGCCGCGTGAAGGATATTTGCTAATCTCAAGAGCACGCGACGATCCGCGAGCTTACAAAATACTCATCGCCCCATCGGAGTGACAGCTCCTCCTGCATTTGGGAAAAGATTGCGGCCAACAAAATTAAGCTGTACTGTTTCTTTTTTTTTTTTTTTAGAGCGCAGCTTTTAGGTTTTTGTTTCCGGCTTGGGCGGCGTCGCCGTCACCGTCGGCGTAACCGCGCGTTGCATTATGGGACGTTTCCCATAATGACGTCACCCGTTACTTCACATGGCACCTAAATTTGGCGAAAAGTTTTCCGCTAAATTTAGCGGGGAATGTTCACGACGAATCTAGAGGGGAAATTTTCCCGCCAAATTAAGCGGGAAATTTTTTCTCCAAATGTAGGGAAAATTTTCCGCCAAATTTAGCGCGGAATCTTTTTGCAAAATTTACTGGGGAAATTTTTTCACTAAACTTAGTGGGGAAAGTTTTCCGCCAAATTTAGCGGGAAAATTGTCACACAATTTCACGGTAAATTCTCCTTCGTACCCTTCCCTTCCCCTCCGTACCCTTCCTCCTCCTCCTCCTCAAGAGCTGCGCTCTAATTCGGCATTACAGAGAACTGTAAACGTCTTTCTTTTTTTTTTGTCCTTCCCTTCCTTTTCTTCGACGAGCCCTCGAAGGTCGCAAACAGGTTCACGAAAAAAAAAACTCCGCCGCCCCAAATACAGGGTGAGGCCGTGAGTACGAGCACGTTTGGCACGCCTTGTAGAATTCGAATTAAAAAACTACATACCTTTAAATCAAACGTTTTATTAAAGCGAAACTAAGGGTAGTGAAGCATTAAAACGCAAAAACGGCGGCCGTGCACTTTCTATTTCCTATGCGGATCGCAAGTTCGTCTGCTTCTTTTGCAGGAGCTGCGGTGACTTCAGAGAGACGCCGAGCTCTGATTGGCTCCGATTGAAGGATAGTGGGTAGACCTCAAAGTTAGCTTGCTTTGAGGTCTACCCACTATCCTCAATCAGAGCCAATCAGAGCTTAGCATTCTGACGTCACCACAACTCCTGCAAAAGAAGCAGACGAACCTGCGCTCCGCGTACCAGCCTGTTCGTCGTCTGCTTACTGGTTCACGAACTCGTTCCCGTCTGTCATGCTGAACACAAAAACGATGAGAAAGCCATATTAGAGACTGGCGACGAGCAAGATAATCGCGGTAAGTAACAATTTAAACGAAATATAAGAAGGGTGACTCCTGGGAGCAAGCTCGCAAACTAGTGTGCAGACGACGAAAACCCGATATAGGACATAGAAAATGCACGGCCGCCGTTTTCGCATTATTTTTAATATTCCACCACCTCCGAGTTAATTTTTAGAAAAAGAATATAGACATACAACTTTTTGCGATACGTTATTCGCTTGCCCAGTTTCAGACAGACGATAGAAGTAATCCGTTACAAGTAACGGACTACTTGTAATCAGTTACTTGTTCAAGTAATTTTGTAATTGCCACGTTACTTTTTCGCGGCAGTAACTTCTAATGAAATTTCGTTACAAAATATTGCTAACAGATTACTTTACTCGTTACTTTAAAAACTATGAACATAATACAGAAACTAAATCAGTATCAGCAGTTTAACAAAAAAAGAAAAGAGAACATGGTGAAGGCGAGAAGAACCGACAAGAAAACGCGATTTTTTACTATGACCGGTCACTAAAACCACGGAAAATGCAAGGTATATAAGCAAATATACGAAAAATAAGGATTAAGATATCAACGCCGGGAGATAGTGTTGTCTCTATCTCCAGCGAGGCGGTGGGGACGCTGCTGGAGTATGCACACTTAGTCCGGTAACGGCTATTTTGCGTGAAAAAGCGCTCTTTTTTAACGGCTACTCGTGCGTTATATACGCCGATATTGGCGTTACAAAAGTCACGGCAATATTGACGTGACTTCTGTGGCGCTGTTTAGGCGTTGCAATTTTAGTTCGGTAACGGCTATTTTGGCGTGAAAGGTGCCACTCTTTTGCAACGGCTACTGCGTCGTTACCATCACAGATATTCAGATATGCGTCACGCCAGCATACGCACTTTTGTGACGCCGTTTAGGCGTTAAAGGCGGCTGACACTTTTAGGCTTAAATTGACGTAAAAATGCGGACCCTCGCAACGGCCAGCTAATAATTGGTCGCAACAGTCATTTAAAGGCACCAAAATACCGTTGTGCGTATATACCTTTTCAAAAAGCAAGACGGCGGCATTTTGATGCGTCTAATCTGTTCAAAAGTACGTTTGTAAAATGCCGAACCCGAAATGCGAATCCTAAAGG
The DNA here is from genome assembly GCA_037355805.1 of Ixodes ricinus. NCBI lineage: Eukaryota > Metazoa > Arthropoda > Arachnida > Ixodida > Ixodidae > Ixodes > Ixodes ricinus. Next base: position 18,590 of record JAZHYW010069011.1, read on the forward strand.
GACAAATAATCTGGTATGAGTCCTCTATGTGTATTGCGCTTCCTGAGCAAAAAGACATCACAGTCTCTGCAATCGCTTGTTTTTTTATGGCGGTCGGAGCGCAAATAAGAGACTATTTGCAAAAATCGTATGTCAACCGAAATAAACTAACAAGAGTCGAAAACGTGGATAACTGAGTTTCAACAATTTATTGCGGACGTTTAAAAAAGTTCCAGTGATTGACATACGGCAATATCGTTCTTTATATTTATAAAATGCTAAGCAAAGTGAACAAATCACAACGAAAACAACGTTATTTCAGGTTCTGAAGGAGAACTAATCCAGCGAGCTCAAAATCTTCGGCGGGACTACTTAAATTTGTGGCCCCAAAGCAACCCAAACCCCCACCTAAGTAAGACACCCATGGGCGCGTGACGATAGGCACCAGCCAACGAATACGTTCCACCATGGTATGGAAACTCCTGACAGTCAAGGCAACGTCATGGCGAACTACGCGCCTACGATGTCACGGACGTCAACGCAGCCTCTCGCATTCGGCCACAAGATCGAAGACGAGGAACCCAGTCGAGACCCGCTACCGTCTCGTGGCGAAAAAGAAGCCGTGGAGAATGCAAAGACCATATCGCCGACTCCCCGCCCCTCCCCTGAAAATAAATGGAGGTCCCTCCGGCACGTTCAGACATGGTAACGTCAAACGACGCTGCTCACCAGACCTTCAGGTCAACCGACCAAGACTGGCTTTATCAGTTTGTGTAGCCGACAGAACTGCCAACGCGCTTGCCTCAGCGAACCTAGAACTGGTGGAAAATTGTATTTTGTGTAATTTAGCCGTTACTCGTTCATCGGCGTTACAATTTCAGCGTGACAAACAGCTGCAACGCCAATGATTAGGAGTGTAATGTCGCGGCTATAAAATGATGTTGTAATACCCTGAGCGCTACCCAGGATGACGTGAGACGCTGGACCGTCATGAAACACTACCAGGGTTACTTGTAGTCATCGCTTTCCGGCTTCCCGGCTACATAGGGCTGCGCGTACATCGTAGATCATCGTTTGGAACGCCCCGGTATCAGCTTGGATTCTCCTGCATGTCTGTACTTCATAAAATTGTGTTGGTTGTGATGTCTTATTTTGTCAGCAAGCGCAGAAAAGCAGTTCCAGTCGTCTTATCGCTTTAGAATCGCTTTGTCGTCTGCTTCGGCGTCGTCTGCTTCTTCGTCTTCGTGAACGCGTGAGCACACTGCCGTTCACGCAGTGGTCCTACTGCGGCCGCAGGAAAAAAAACAACGACGCCACTACTCGAGCTTTCCGGCTGCTCGGATGTCTCAATTAACCTGGAAACTGAACATCTAGTTCAATGGCAAAAAACAACGAAATTCGAGGGACCATCGGCTTTGTGTAGCACCGTGGAAAAGCGTCAAATGTGTTGGTGAAAAACTAAACTTAGGTAGTGTTCAGTCTTGTGCATAACGTTTAATCAACAATAAAGTAAGAGGAGCTAAATATACTTTCTCGGTGAGCGATAGTTTTCTAAAAGTTGTCGCATTCCGATTGACACCCTGTGCGACAGGGTACTGATGAACTGCGGGGAGAAGCCTGCACACAGAGAAAAAATAATCTACAGAAAGGCCATGCCTGATGCGCCGTAAAAATTGTCATTTCTCAAAAAGAAGAAACCATGCCAAGATACCTGAAAATTTGGGGTGGAGATGATTTTCCGTGTACAGCTTCTATTCAGTTTCGTTTTGTTTGCGCAAGCTCCGAACGCTAAGAGTCGCTCCGACGTTGGAAGCTTTTTTTCTGGATCAGTAGCGCCAGTTTAATAGACCACCACAAAATAGGTTAGGCTCGTTTGTTACGTTTCTGCCGGTAACAGTTGCACTCTAAATTGCATTATGTAGTGTTTTTTACGTTTTGTATGAAAAAAAATGAAAACAGCTTCCAGAAAAAGTTGTTTTATTTCGGGCGATGCATATTAAAAATCGCTGTTTTTTTTTGTCAGTGATTCGTCCTGATCTTTTGCAGCACAGCTGAAACGTGTCGTCACAGCTATGACCACCAAAATTCATTGAGCAAAAAGTGTATTCAAAACGGGCTCACTAAACTTAGTGGAGATCACTGGTGGAGATAGACCAATGGATAGACCGCTACGGAGCGAATGCTCAGAGAGATTCCAACGTACGGAACACTTCGGCACGCTGTGTCTCGTGCCCTGTAATCTTACACTTTTTAGCTGACGTGCAATAGGTGGATATAAATTATGAAGCAAATCGCGAAACAAATGGAGAAAACGCTATTTTTCCCGCCGCTCTCTCCGGCTCTGTTTACCTTTCTTGCAGTGCTGCTTTCTTTCGGGAAGACATGATATCCTAGGCCTTTTTGCCCGGTGCTGTTATTGTAGCACCGTTGCATACAACGGGTGAAACCACCCATTGAAAACCATGAGTAAACACCAACCCGGCTAAACGTCTCGTGCTAACCCAAAAATTTCCAAACGTCAGGCGGGCGTACAATGCGCATTGACGCGGCCGGAAAACTGGGGAGAACTACAGGTACCAGCATGCAACGCGGCAGCGGTGGCGTCCCGCAACTCCTGGTGAGAT
>JAZHYW010069013.1:0-41361 GCA_037355805.1 Ixodes ricinus
GTACCATTTTGAGTGTTTGTGTGTATGGCGCGTGCTTTGCTCGCCTTCCTATGACACAAACGCACGTGCTGGGCTGCGGGAGATCGTGCGCAGGGCTGTGAAAGTGTCAACAAATTTAGAATCGCCTCAAGAGTGGGCTGGCGTATCTAGAGTGTGCCGGCCACCTGACGAACGCGCATAACTCCGCACCGTTTGATGCTATTCGCATTAACGTAGATAATCATTCCCAAAGGATGGGTTCTGCTGATTTTTTCATTGGTCACCTTTTTATTGGCTATCTGTGAGTAAAATTTTATCGCTCTAGATTTTGATTTTTAAGGACGATAAAATTGTTTGAACAAGGGGCAACCGCGACAATATCGCCATCAACAGGCAAAAACTGATATCCGCAGGTTCAGTGTCCCTCCCCAAGCTTGGTGTCTTTTCTTCTTTTTTTTTATGGCCTAGGATGGTCTGATGTCGAACCGCCCAGAGTGGCGGTCGACAGATGTCGCTATGTGCGTGACGAAAGTTTCGTGCCGTGCTCATCTCAGGTATTCTTTACCTGCACACTGGAGGCCGTTTGGAGGATCAAGAAATTTATGCCCCCCCCCCCCAAAAAAAAAAAAAAAAAACATTAGAAAACATTAAACACGAACACGCTAAACAACTTCGGGCAAGAAAAGCAACTATAGTTATGTACTGTACAGTTGAACAGCCACCTCTTTTTATTAGAATCCCCGAATTCTCGTATCCGGCGTTCCTATATTATGCCGGCGCGCAGGGCATTTAATAGTGAATAATATTATATCATATAATAATATAATGATATAATATAATATAAGTATATTATAATATGATATAAGCACCGTATATTTGAATTATAGTCCGCCGACTATACATGTTTATATGCTGAACTTGTACTCGGTGCTGACAATCAACGGGTGCGAACTTTCTTTTTTATCTATGCATGCTGTTAGCCTGTTTAGGCTGTTACAGGAGTGTACAGAGCAAAATAATACATTTGATTAAAAAAAAACACGGACATTATGGCAACTACCGTTGAAAACATGCACGTAAAAACATACGTGAATACACGAAACATGTCCCTACAAAAAAACAATAAAGAAACTTGGGACAGGTGTTTGATACATTTATAGAAATACACAGCGCTCGACACTGAATTCATAAATCTTCAAAAAGTCACAAAACAAGGATGCACACAATATCATCACACAAAAAAAAAGAAATCTAATGATTTTACGTGAATATGAAACACTATTGACGGGTTAGTTTTTATCAAAAAGGTTCAATAGGCCTTTTCAACAAAGAAAATGAATAGTGAATTTGCTGTTGTTAATCCTTGAGGGGGGTTGTTCCAGTCTGATACAGTTCTTGGAAAAATGAAATAGCTTACAACACCCTCTAATGCCAATTAGAGCGCAGCTCTTCAGGAGGAGGAGGAGGGAGAAAAGGGTACTGAAGGGGAGGGTAGTATCCTCCTCCCTCCTGCTCACTTCCTCATCCCTCCCTGATACTGCTCCTGCATCCTCTTCCTCCTCCTCCTCTCCTCCTCCTCCTTCACCTACCTCCTCCTCCGCTCATACTTCAAGTTCCTCCCCTCCTCTCATCCTCCTCCCTCCTCCCTCCTCGTCTTCTCCTCATCCTCCTCCTCCCCTCTTCCCTCGTCCTCCTTCCCCTATTGAAAATTCTTATATGTATGAGAAATTTTCGTGTCCAATAAACACATATGAATCATACAAGATATATAAGAACATATAAGAACTATATAAGAACCATATAAGAACTATATAAGAACTATATAAGATATATAAGAACACACAAGCACCATATAAGAAACTTCTGAGAAGTTTCTTATAATTTTCTTATATGGTTCTTATATATCTTATATAGTTCTTATATAGTTCTTATGTAGTTCTTATATGGTTCTCATATGTTCTTATATATCTTGTATGATTCATATGTGTTTATTGGACACGAGAAATTTCTTATACAAATGACTTTTTTGTCACTAGGGTTCTCCTCCTTCCCCTCCTCCTCCTGCTCCTCCTCTTCCTCCTTCCCGCTCCTCCCCTTCTCCCTCTCCTCTCTTCCTCTCCTCCTCCTCGTCCCTCCTCCTCCTCCTCCTCCTACCCGCGCGTTGCATCATGGGAAATATTCCATAATGCACCGCGCGGGACCCTTGTCACGTCACTCACGGCGTCACTCATGACTTCAACACGCGTCACACACATAATCTACCGCGCGGGACCCCGTGACGTCACTCACGACGTCACTCATGACTTCACACACGTCACACACATAATGCACCAGCGCGGGACCCTCGTGACGTCACTCACGACGTCACTCATGACTTCACACGTGTCACACACATAATGCACCGCGCGGGACCCTCGTGACGTCACTCATGACGTCACTCATGACTTCACGCGCGTCACACACATAATGCACCGCGCGGGACCCTCGTGACGTCACTCATGACGTCACTCATGACTTCACGCGCGTCACACACATAATGCACCGCGCGGGGACCCTCGTGACGTCACTCACGACGTCACTCATGACTTCACGCGCGTCACACACATAATGCACCGCGCGGGACCCTCGTGACGTCACTCACGACGTCACTCATGACTTCACGCGCGTCACACACATAATGCACCGCGCGGGGACCCTCGTGACGTCACTCACGACGTCACTCCACGTGACTTCACACGCGTCAGCACACATAATGCACCACGCGGGACCCTCGTGACGTCACTCATGACTTCACGCGCGTCACACACATAATGCACTGCGCGGGACCCTCGTGACGTCACTCACGACGTCACTCATGACTTCACACGCGTCACACACATAATGCAACCGCGCGGGACCCTCGTGACGTCACTCACGACGTCACTCATGACTTCACGCGCGTCACACACATAATGCACCGCGCCGGACCCTCGTGACGTCACTCATGACGTCACTTCACGACTTCACACGCGTCACACACATAATGCATCGCGCAGGACCCTCGTGACGCCACTCATGACGTCACTCATGACTTCACGCGCGTCACACACATAATGCACCGCGCGGGACCCTCGTGACGTCACTCACGACGTCACTCATGACTTCACACGCGTCACACACATAATTCACTGCGCGGGACCCTCGTGACGTCACTCATGACTTCACACGCGCGTCACACACATAATGCACCGCGCGGGGACCTCGTGACGTCACTCACGACGTCACTCATGACTTCACACGCGTCACACACATAATGCACTGCGTGGGACCCTCATGACGTCACTCATGACTTCACACGCGTCACACACATAATGCTCCGCGCGGGGACCTCGATACGTCACTCACGACGTCACCCGCGACTTCACACGCGTCACACACATTATGCACCGCGCGGGACCCTCGTGACGTCACTCATGACTTCACACGCGTCACACACATAATGCACCGCGCGGGACCCTCGTGACGTCACTCATTACGTCACTCATGACTTCACACGCGTCACACACATAATGCACCGCGCGGGACCTTCGTGACGTCACTCACGACGTCACTCATGACTTCACACGCGTCACACACACAATGCACCGCGTGGGGCCCTCGTGACGCCACTCATGACTTCGACACGCGTCACACACATAATGCACCGCGAGGGACCCTCGTGACGTCACTCATGACTTCGCACGCGTCACACCCATAATGCACCGCGCGGGACTCTCGTGACGTCACTCACGACGTCACTCATGACTTCACACGCGTCACACACATAATGCACCGCGCGGGACCTCGTGACGTCACTCATGACGTCACTCATGACTTCACACGCGTCACACACATAATGCACCGCGCGGGACCCTCGTGACGTCACTCATTACGTCACTCATGACTTCACACGCGTCACACACATAATGCACCGCGCGGGACCTTCGTGACGTCACTCACGACGTCACTCATGACTTCACACGCGTCACACACATAATGCACCGCGTGGGACCCTCGTGACGTCACTCACGACGTCACTTCCGCGACTTCACACGCGTCACACACATAATGCCTCGCGCGGACCTCGTGACGTCACTCATGACGTCACTCAGTGACTTCACACGCGTCACACCCATAATGCACCGCGCGGGACTTCGTGACGTCACTCACGACGTACTACTCATGACTTCACACGCGTCACACACATAATCTACCGCGCGGGGACCCTCGTGACGTCACTCACGACGTCACTCATGACTTCGCCACACGTCACACACATAATGCACCGCGCGGGACCCTCGTGACGTCACTCACGACGTCACTCATGACTTCGCACGTGTCGCACACATAACGCACCGCGCGGGACCCTCGTGACGTCACTCATGACGTCACTCATGACTTCACGCGCGTCACACACATAATGCACCGCGCGGGACCCTCGTGACGTCACTCATGACGTCACTCATGACTTCACGCGCGTCACACACATAATGCACCGCGCGGGACCCTCGTGACGTCACTCACGACGTCACTCATGACTTCACGCGCGTCACACACATAATGCACCGCGCGGGACCCTCGTGACGTCACTCACGACGTCACTCATGACTTCACGCGCGTCACACACAATGCACCGCGCGGGACCCTGCGTGACGTCACTCACGACGTCACTCATGACTTCACACGCGCTCACACACATAATGCACCACGCGGACCCTCGTGACGTCACTCATGACTTCACGCGCGTCACACACATAATGCACCGCGCGGGACCCTCGTGACGTCACTCACGACGTCACTCATGACTTCACACGCGTCACACACATAATGCACCGCGCGGGACCCTCGTGACGTCACTCACGACGTCACTCATGACTTCACGCGCGTCACATCACAATGCACCGCGCTGGACCCTCGTGACGTCACTCATGACGTCACTCACGACTTCACACGCGTCACACACATAATGCACCGCGCGGGACTCCTCGTGACGTCACTCACTCGCCGACTCGCACGCGCGTCACCAACATAATGTACTGCGCGGACCCTCGTGACGTCACCACGACGTCACTCGCGACTTCACACGCGTCACACACATAATTCACCGCGCGGGAACCTCGTGACGTCACTCGCGACTTCACACGCGTCACACACAATGCACCGCGCGGGACCCTCGTGACGTCACTCACGACGTCACTCGCGACTTCACACGCGTCACACACATAATGCACTGCGTGGGACCCTCATGACGTCACTCATGACTTCACACGCGTCACACACATAATGCTCCGCGCGGGACCCTCGATACGTCACTCACGACGTCACTCATGACTTCACACGCGTCACACACATTATGCACCGCGCGGGACCCCGTGACGTCACTCATGACTTCACACGCGTACACACATAATGCACCGCGCGGGACCCTCGTGACGTCACTCATTACGTCACTCGATGACTTCCACGCGTCACACACTAATGCACCGCGCGGGACCTTCGTGACGTCACTCACGACGTCACTCATGACTTCACACGCGTCACACACATAATGCACCGCGTGGGACCCTCGTGACGTCACTGCATGACTTCACACGCGTCACACACATAATGCACCGCGAGGGACCCTCGTGACGTCACTCATGACTTCACACGCGTCACACCCATAATGCACCGCGCGGGACTCTGTGACGTCACTCACGACGTCACTCATGACTTCACACGCGTCACACACGTAATGCACCGCGCGGGACCCTCGTGACGTCACTCATGACGTCACTCATGACTTCACACGCGTCACACACATACTGCACCGCGCGGGACTCTCGTGACGTCACTCATTACGTCACTCATGACTTCACACGCGTCACACACATAATGCACCGCGCGGGACCTTCGTGACGTCACTACGACGTCACTCATGACTTCACACGCGCTCACACATAATGCACCGCGTAGGACCCTCGTGACGTCACTCACGACGTCACTCATGACTTCACACGCGTCACACACATAATGCCCCGCGCGGGACCCTCGTGACGTCACTCATGACGTCACTCATGACTTCACACGCGTCACACCCATAATGCACCGCGCGGGACTCTCGTGACGTCACTCACGACGTCACTCATGACTTCACACGCGTCACACACATAATGCACCGCGCGGGACCTTCGTGACGTCACTCATGACGTCACTCATGACTTCACACGCGTCACACCCATAATTCACCGCGCGGGACTCTCGTGACGTCACTCACGACGTCACTCATGACTGCACACGCGTCACACACATAATGCGCACGCGCGGGACCTTCGTGACGGCACCACGACGTCACTCATGACTTCACACGCGTCACACACATAATGCACTCGCGGGACTTCGTGACGTCACTCACGACGTCACTCATGACTTCGCGCATGCGTCACACACATAATGCACCGCGTGGGACCTTCCGTGACGTCACTCATGACGTCACTCATGACTTCACGCGCGTCACACACATAATGCACCGCGCGGGACCCTCGTGACGTCACTCATGACGTCACTCATGACTTCACACGCGTCACACACATAATGCACCGCGTGGGACCCTCGTGACGTCACTCATGACTTCCACACGCGTCACTACACATAATGCACCGCGAGGGACCCTCGTGACGTCACTCATGACGTCACTCATGACTTCACACGCGTCACACCCATAATGCACCGCGCGGGACTCTCGTGACGTCACTCACGACGTCACTCATGACTTCGCACGCGTCACACACATAATGCACCGCGCGGGACCCTCGTGACGTCACTCATGACGTCACTCATGACTTCACACGCGTCACACACATAATGCACCGCGCGGGACCCTCGTGACGTCACTCATTACGTCACTCATGACTTCACGCGTCACCACATAATGCACCGCGCGGGACCTTCGTGACGTCACTCACGACGTCACTCATGACTTCACACGCGTCACACTACATAATGCACCGCGTGGGACCCTCGTGACGTCACTCACGACGTCACTCATGACTTCACACGCGTCACACACATAATGCCCCGCGCGGGACCCTCGTGACGTCACTCACGACGTCACTCATGACTTCACACGCGTCACACCCATAATTCACCGCGCGGGACTCTCGTGACGTCACTCACGACGTCACTCGCGACTTCACGCGCGTCACACACATAATGCACCGCGCGGGGACCCTCGTGACGTCACTCATGACGTCACTCATGACTTCACGCGCGTCACACACATAATGCACCGCGCGGGACCCTCGTGACATCACTCACGACGTCACTCATGACTCCACACGCGTCACACACATAATTCACCGCGCGGGACCCTCGTGACGTCACTCATGACTTCACACGCGTCACACACATAATGCACCGCGCGGGAACCTCGTGACGTCACTCACGACGTCACCCGCGACTTCACACGCGTCACACACATAATGCACTGCGTGGGACCCTCGCGACGTCACTCATGACTTCACCCGCGTCACACACATAATGCTCCGCGCGGGACCCTCGATACGTCACTCAACGACGTCACTCATGACTTCACACGCGTCGCACACATAATGCACCGCGCGGGACCCCCGTGACGTCACTCATGGCGTCACTCATGACTTCACACGCGTCACACACATAATGCACCGTGCGGGACCCTCGTGACGTCACTCATTACGTCACTCATGACTTCACACGCGTCACACACATAATGCACCGCGCGGGACCTTCGGGACGCCACTCTCGACGCTCACTCATGACTTACACGCGTCACACACATAATGCACCGCGTGGGACCCTCGTGACGTCACTCACGACGTCACTCATGACTTCACACGCGTCACACACATAATGCACCGCGCGGGACCCTCGTGACGTCACTCATGACGTCACTCGCGACTTCACACGCGTCACACCCATAATGCACCGCGCGGGACTCTCGTGACGTCACTCACGACGTCACTCATGACTTCACACGCGTCACACACATAATGCACCGCGCGGGTCTCGTGACGTCACCACGACGTCACTCATGACTCTGCACACGCGTCACACACATAATGCACCGCGCGGGACCCTCGTGACGTCACTCATTACGTCACTCATGACTTCACACGCGTCACACACATAATGCACCGCGCGGGACCTTCGTGACATCACTCACGACGTCACTCATGACTTCACACGCGTCACACACATAATGCACCGCGTGGGACCCTCGTGACGTCACTCACGACGTCACTCATGACTTCACACACGTCACACACATAATGCACCGCGCGGGACCCTCGTGACGTCACTCGGTGACGTCACTCATGACTTCACACGCGTCACACCGCATATGCACCGCGCGGACCTTCGACGTCACTCTCGACGTCACTCATGACTTCACACGCGTCACACACATAATGCACCGCGTGGGGACCCTCGTGACGTCACTCACGACGTCACTCATGACTTCGCCACGCGTCACGCACATAATGCACACCGCGGGACCTCGTGACGTCACTCATGACGTCACTCATGACTTCACACGCGTCACACACATAATGCTCCGCGCGGGACCTCGATACGTCACTCACGACGTCACTCATGACTTCACACGCGTCACACACATAATGCACCGCGCGGGACCCCCGTGACGTCACTCATGACGTCACTCATGACTTCACGCGTCAGCCACAATGCACCGTGCGGGACCCCGTGACGTCACTCATTACGTCACTCATGACTTCCACACGCGTCACACACATAATGCACCGCGCGGGACCTTCGGGACGTCACTCGACGTCACCATGACTTCACACGCGTCACACACATAATGCACCGCGTGGACCCTCGTGACGTCACTCACGACGTCACTCATGACTTCACACGCGTCACACACATAATGCACCGCGCGGGACCCTCGTGACGTCACTCGACGTCACTCATGACTTCCATACGCGTCACACCCACAATGCACCCGCGCGGGACTCTCCGACGTCACTCACGACGTCTCGCCCGACTTCGCACGCGTCACACACATAATGCACGCGCGCCAGGGCTCTCGTGACGTCACTCATGACGTCACCATGACTTCACACGCGTCACACACATAATGCACCGCGGCCCGGACATGCCCTATTGACGTCACTCTTGGCGACTTCACACGCGTCAGCACAATAATGCACCGCGCGGACCCCGGACGTCACACGACGATCACGCATGACTTCACACGCGTCACACACATAATGCACCGCGTGGGACCCCAGGACGTCACTCACGACGTCACTCATGACTCAATCACGCGTCACACACATAATCACCGCTGGAGCCGTCGTGACGTCACGAGGGTCTCTGCGTGGTGCGATATGTGACGCGTGACTTCAAGAGGGACGTCATTGGGGTCCCGCGCCGATGCTGACGGCGACTGGGACGCCTACCGCCGCTCAAGCGGGAACGGGCGTCTAAGAGCTGGGCTCTAAAAGGACATTTATAAGTATCATTATTTGCCGGATCTAGTTGGTATTGGTTAAGGTGGCTGCCTCTGAGGGCCTGTTTTACCGAGCAACTATGTAAGGGTCAGTAATGAACTAGAAAGACCATTTTGTAGCATATAAAATCACTTTTGGCCAACTATTTTCTCACCGTCACAGAGCTGCGGAAGGTTTAGGCACCGACTTCTTCTTGGATATCTCGACAATTACAATCTGCCTGCCATTCTTCGTATTTCTTTCAAGTTTATTCACTTGATAGGCTCTAAAGGATCCTAAATTTTACAAGCCTACTTGAGAGTTGGCCGTATTAGTGCCTTATAAACAGTTTGTCATGTTTCAGGGGAAGCGAGCTTGAGATTGCGCTTGAGATAACAGAGTTTACTCCTAGTACAGTTAAGACACATTGTCAACGCGCGTTTTCCAGTTGAAGTCCGATGATAGTACAAGGAAATATTTAAACTCGTGAACCTGAACTAAGGGTGGTTTTCAAGTTTGTATACGAATGGAAAAACGTTTGACTTTTTATTAGTTAAAACATAACAATTACACAGTTTCAGTTGATTTAATTTTAATTTTTGACTCCTTGACACCAATTTTTTACCCTCTGCAATGCCGAATTCGGCCGGGCCAAATCATCGTGGCAAAAAGTAACTGAATACAGCAAGCAGTCATCTGCGAAGGGGGCGCTACCGCAACACAAGGGTCCACCTTTTTTTGCTACATCGGTATATATACACAAGAAAGTAAACTGGTCCTCAAACAGATCCTTGCAGGACGTCCAAGGGAACGCTGACATAACCTGAGCTTGATTTGCTTATTCCTACAAATTGTTTTCTATTTGTATTGTAGGCGTTTATCCACAAGGCAACTTTTTGATTTATCCCTACTTTCTGTAACTTATCTATAAGCTCAGGATGGGGTAATTGGCCGAAAGCGTTGACAAATATTGGCATATTGTATCGATCTCGCTCTACTATTCACACACATGCTGAAGTTCGCTGCAATGTTTCAGTGCGAGTCACAATACGGACGAGGACTTTTGAAACCACGCTGGTTTGAAAGAAGGGCATTGAGTGTTCTGCAAAACTTAAACAACTCTTTTCAAACAGTAGTCATAGAAGCCATAATATAGCGGAAGGTGCTGATAGTTTTCCAATTAAATATTTATTTCCAGATTTGTAAGCTGGCCGGACCGTCGCTGATAACCGATCTAACGGTACTTCGCATTTTTCTAAACTAGCACTGAAGATAATAAAGAAACATTTAGAAACCCACTCGCATGTAGCGTTTTAGGGAAGGCGCGGGGTATTTCGTCTGGACCAACTGATCTCTTTCAGGTATATATATATATATATATATATATATATATATAAATATATATATATATATATATATATATATATATATATATATATATATATACGTGACGGGTATAGTGGCGGGGGCCGAAGGCGGGGCAGAGACCCCGCCCGAGAGGATTAGCAAACCTTCGATGAAACAGCAAATAGTCGCAGGAGCGACTCCCCGGCGGTTTATTCTTCGGGCTCGCATGAGTCCGGCTCCCCCCGACGGGGCCGGACTCGGACGGCCGGAATGTGTCGGGGTAGTTAAACCACCCGTTGTTGTTGTTTCACAGAAGGGTTTTGCTTTCCCTCCCAGTAATATATATATATATATATATATATATATATATATATATATATATATATATATATATATATATATATATATAATCCTTTCTCTCATTCGGGGAAACATTTTCCCACTAAAAGCGCGGTTAAGAGGTCCCGAGCGGTATGCCTGGGTCGGCCCGCAAAAATCCTGTGCGTACGAGATGACCTGGAGTGGCTTAGCCAGCAAATGGGTAGATTGGCATGAGTCGGGCTTCCGGTTGACACTCTTGGCGGAAGTAGCCGCTCACTTCGTAAGAGGCTATGGGGGTGGAGAGTGACGAGGCCGGAAATGGAAAAGAAGCGTGTGGTGGTGGTCCCCACCTCCACCGCGTTTCCCATAACCTGAAACATGTAGGTGGCAGATATGGAATACCCGGGTGGTGTTCTCGGCGCCCCAAAAGCAGGCCAGCTATGTTCCAGGATTGATTCAGGACAGTTGGTCGTTCCAGCGCGAAGTGCACCAAGGCGCACAGAAAACCATTTGTCCCTGCGTTTCGTGTCGGCATGGGAATACCTTAGTCATGTAACAGGTGCTCACGTGGGCAAACAGGAAGATGCAGTCTGAATGATAAATTACGAGGACATTCATATTCGCTTGGAGCTACGGTTGGGGGGCTTTCGCCCGTTCATTGCAGAGTGCGCGTGTCGGCCTGACTTTGGCAGAGTCCACCGTTCTGGGCGCGCACAAGGATAGGGTGACGAGAGAGACTATTGAGGCCTTCCCCATTTCGGGTCATGGTCATTCATCTGTTAGTGAACCGTCATTGTCGCCGTCAGCCCAAGAAGATTTCCCCTTCCTGCGGCAACAATGATTCACGTAGTGAACGGGTGGTTTATTGACCCGCTTCACGGCTGGCGAGTGTTGCCACTGTTTTTGTGCAATCTTTTAAGATACTGGGTGGGCGTTTTTTGCGTGCTTTGTTTCCTTTATTAAAATTCTTCAGGTGCAGATACAGCACATTGTCCGGCTCGTGTTTGGTCTTCTGCATTGGTCAAGTGTTCTCTGAGCTGTTTTCCCCCCATCGCGCATGGCGCTGGCTTGTTGACGGCGCGGTCGTGGCGAACCAGTATGGTACAGATAAGCATGTAGGGCGAGGAAGGTGCTCCAGACCACTTGTAGCGCAGTGGAGGTTAAGGCTGGAATCTAGCAGAGCGCTGGATGATTGTATCAGCTGAATAAGTGAAAGAATCGCTTTATTCTAGGAACAAGTTGTTATGACTGAACAGCCATAGGTAGTCTGACTGATGGTTGAGATGGGCAAGAAAAATCAGCCGAACCCATCCTTTGGGAATGATTATCTACGTTAATGCGAATAGCATCAAACGGTGCGGAGTTATGCGCGTTCGTCAGGTGGCCGGCACACTCTAGATACGCCAGCCCACTCTGAGGCGATTCTAAATTTGTTGACACTTTCACAGCCCTGCGCACGATCTCCGCAGCCCAGCACGTGCGTTTGTGTCACTTAGGAAGGCGAGCAAAGCACGCGCCATACGCACAAACACTCAAAATGGTACCGACCAGACTTTCTGGCGTCTCAGCTAGTCTCAACCAACGGTACTTCTAAACGGTTGTTTATATCTTTACTATAGGACGCGCTTTACAGCGCTGTCACAGCTACTGGTGCGGCGCGTTCCATGCACGAGGGCTCATTCCGCTCTCGTGAGGGTGAGCACGGCCGCTACATCACCCTCTCCCGAGCGCGGGAGAGGGTGAGCTAGGGGTCAGTGCTAAGCCTCACGAGAGCGGAATGAGCCCTCGTGCATGGAACGCGCGCGATGGTAAAGATATAAACAGGTGTTTAGAGTGCGTTGAATGACTGCCTTCATAGCTCTGTGGTTAGCGCGTCTGCCTGCTGATCAAAGGGTCAACGGTTCGAATCCCCGCCGGCGCCGGTCTTTTTTATTTATTTATCGACCCGCGGCGTAAGAGGTTAGATAGCCAGATAGATAGATAGATAGATAGATAGATACATAGACGAAAAGTGCGTGAAGTATCCAAAGAATGCTATTCGCATTAAAATGCTCATTCTACATTAAAAGAGAACAAGACTGGCCTGCATGGCCGCCGGGAGTCGGGAGCTGCGGAATCGAATGGCCTGGGTCCTGGAGGCCACGCTCAGCAAGCGCGCACTCTTCTTCGTCCTGCTTGCTTATGATAGCCGTCTGCAGAAGAACCGCGAACACATCACCTTTCCCCTATGACGAATTCCTCGCACAGGTCTCGGGGGACGTTCGTACCCGTGGAGACCGCAGCGGCTCTCCGACAATTCGGGGCTGTTCGCAGTTGCTGGCAGTTGTTGCGGAGCACCCGGCTCACCCAGGCTGGTCTACGTCACGCTCCACCTCGCCGGCTTGTCGAGGTCTCTTCTGCCTGTGGCGTGTTCCGAACAGCGGTCCGAGCGGCGACGTACCTTTGCCACCGGCGCGCATCTCAATGAGCCGCCAAGAACGGGACCCGCCCGTCGCAAGCAAGATCTCGCCTCGAACCCAGCTCCGGCTCAGGCCGAAACTGGCGGACCAGTACTCTTCCCCTCTGGCTGAAGCGGCGAGAGCTGGACCCAGCGGATCTCAGGACGGTCGCTCGGCCTCCGCTGCTGTCCTCGGCCGAAGCAGGTCATAGGGGGCAGGGTAGCTCTTCGCCGTGCATCGCTTTCGCCGGTGTCGCTCCCGTAGCACTGCGGGTTGGGGAGTGTCTGTTACGAAGGAGGAAGTCGAGTACGCTGTAAGGCTTCCGCTTGTAGCCTTAGAAGTGCCTCCTTCTGAGTTCAGCGACATATCGTTCTGCCTCTCCATTAGTTTGCGGGTGAGGCGGCGCTGCAGCCACGGCCTGCACATCTGCCTGATCGCGTAGAACTTCTGATCTCGTTGGATGGCGCATGCGCTTCCATTGTTGGAGCATCAACTTTCCGCGGAATACCAAACGTAGCAAAAGGTGTTCCCGCAGCGCATTAATAACAGCCGCCGATGCTTGCTTGCGGCACGTGACGGTACTCACCACCCACTTTGTGCCCGCTGTCAACGATGCCAGCGGTAGGTCTATCCTTGCACTGGCCCCGCGAAATCCAGATGCAGCGTGCAGCCAGGCGTTCTGGATCGCCCCCAGACAGGCATCGGAGCCTTTGCGGGTCTCTTCTGTGCTCGCATGGCATTCAACGGCAGTTCTGTACCGTCCTCCTTAATCTCGTCGTCATGCCTCGGCCACCAGGACGTACATCCGGGCAACACTTCTTCATTGCGACCATGCCCTGTGGCCTGCGTGTACAGGCGCGAGGACATGAGGGCGCGTCGTCGTGACGACGACCTGGAGAGCCCCAGGTAAAGGCATCTCTTGGTGAAGTGTCAGCGTTGCAGTAGCCCCCCGCTTGTATGGCACGAACCTGTCACACTTCGAGTTTGAATCCACCGTGCCGTTCTCATACGGCGGTGCAGTTCACACCAGGCGTTGTCTCAGCTGTGCCAGTAGCCGCTACCGCCATGGCTGTGAATGGTGGTCTTGATAAGGCTTCAAACATCAGTATGTCACCAGCGGCGGCACGCGGCTCATCCTTTCAGTCGCTTCGGCAGTGGCAGACGGCTCAATGCGGCAGCGTTTTTGCGGCCTCTTAGCTCGCAACTGCAGACGGAAGGCCGTAATCATATGAAGACAGTTTCATGCACCAATCTCGGTCATCCGCGGAGAGAGGACTGAGTGAGCATGTTCGGTTGCTTTGGGCCCAGAATGCTCAGCAAGGGTTGGTAGTCAGTGATGAATGTCATTTTCCTTCCCGCGATGTACTTGCAAAATTTTGGTGGGCCTCAAAGCACGTCACTGCGAGGCCTCTGTTCAACGCCGAGCGTAGTTCCAGTTCTGCTGGTCCAAGCGGCATGTGCAGCGAAGCGATCGGTGCCTCCTCGCCCCTGGTCGTCACGTTGAGAAAGTGACGCGCCCCGACGCCGTAAGGCGAAGCGCCGCAGGACACAAAAAAGTTCTCTTTCCTTTCGTCGTAGTGCTAGCCAGTCAGTTGCCTGCTTGATGAGCAAGCTCTTCGTAGTTGTTCAAATAGATTTCTGTAAAGCCTGTCTGCCCATCTCCACAAAGTGCTCTTCCGAAGGAGTTCATAGCAAGACAGCCGGCGACAGCTGCCCTGTCTCTTCAGGACCTGTCACAGAATGCAAGCATTCCGAGAAATGACCGCAAGGCTCCGTTTACAAGTCGGAGCCGGAGCAATCTACAATGGCTCGAACCTTCTCCTCTTGTAGTGTGGACCTCGATTCGTCAAATTCGGCGTCCCGAAAGAAGACTCCTCCTGGAACCCCGAAGCGGCATTTGTCTCTTTGGCAAGGCGGAGATTGCAATTTCAGTCAGCTACCTGCAGATCAGCTTCTGTCGCGTGGCATGCTCTGTGGCATCCCTTCCACCGACGATCGGCATCGGTCCAGGCATGTGCATACACCTGGAGCAGCTAGTCACCACCGACTTCCAGCGAAGCGCCAGAACAGTGGCTGGCGCCAGCCGAAATCCCAAACGGGAAGCCAGTTTGACCTTGCTGTGTCCTTTCAGCTTGTTGAGGGTCAGCACTCTCGCTCGTCCTCAGCGAGTCACGCGGAGCTCGCTGATAAGCTCTCGGTCAGATCGAGGGCGCTGAACACCCTGCTTCTCGTCAGCTGAGGACTTCGTCGGCGGCTCGGAAGCGGTTACGCCGTCCTTAGCCGCGACTTCGACCAGCAGCGGTGATCGCCACAGATGCGATGGCGTGCCGTTGCCTTCTTACGAACGTAACGGTCGCAGGCGGTCGCCCAGTTCGAAGTGCGGAGTTGGCTCTATTATGCCCGGTTTTGCAGTCGGGATTCAGTTCTGCGTCAACAGCTGCTCGCAAAGCAAGCGGGACCGACTGCGGTTAAGTCACTTCGGCGCCGGGCGCTCGACCAGCTCTAGCTGTACTGCGGTGACCGACATGTCCTGCGGGTGTCAAATTCTCGCCGAACACAGGCTGGTACTTATCTCACAGGCCTGGCGACAAATTTTGCTGGCCTGACACGTCAATGATCCTCGGCAATGTTTATCCCGAGGTGTGAAAACCAGTTCCCGCCCTAGAAGGTTACACTCCGGCTCCTCCTGACAACCAAGAGTGGCAATTTTGCAGGTCTTGTTTCTGTGCGTTACTTGTAATGCGCGTGCACTCCAACCTCGAAGCGACTGGCTGGATCTGTGCAGTAGGAAGAGGCTATTGCTGTCTCCTGCCGTGGCGGGTCGGTAGTCCATGTGGAGCCGAATGCTGCTTCACTCGATGAACGCGCAGGCCAGATCCCGAGTCGACTTCGAAGGTTTCAGGCGACTGGTTGATCGACCAACACTTCCGCGTGAACTTCGACACACTGCAAGCAGTTGGCACCGAGTTGAGCTTGCATATGTCGATGCGTCCTGACGCGTCTGCGATGGCACGTCTGGTGCGGTTGTCCGCAGCAAGGTGTGTGGCAGCTCTCATGCTGCGGTTTCGTGCGCGAGTTGTTCCGGTGTCGTTCTTCGCTGTTTGATGCATCGCTTTTTCAATGCGCTCCACTCTTCGGTACTTGCAGGAAGCTGTCTTAAATCTGCTGGGGCGTCACGGGCTGTGCTGTGCGTCGCACCGCCAGCAGCGTTGAGCGTTCCGAGCTTTAGCTCCGGTTCCGGGACGATCTCGGTTCCTGCGAGTTCGTCGCGCCAGAGTGCACTTGCCCTGCGCACGTCTCTGAATTACGATCACCTCTGCGCGATCTCTCCGCGGCGTCTTTCGCTCTCGAGCGAGTCGTCGAAGGCCTTCTGGAAAGGTCAAGTCTGCGCCAGCCGTTGCAGGCGCTGCTGCACTTGCTCGCTCCGCTGGCCGCACACGAAGCGATCCCGCGGCATCACTTCGCAGCGAAGCGATGTCGGGTTTGTCGCTTCGACCTGCTGCTGGAATATCGTGAAGTTACAGTCGGCAACGAGCTTCTTTGGTGGCTTTCACGCAAGCACCGACCGTCTCGCCGACCCCACTGGTCGCGACGTTGCGAAGCGTGCCTGTTGAAGACTTTCGGAAGGTGCCGGCCCAGCGAGCTTTCGGAAGTCGGACGATTCATCGGCCGAAGGCCACCCGGCTCGGGCTGCTTCGTGGTAACGAGCACGCAGACCACGTCGCAGGTCTCCGCCCCGCACAGTGTGAGCAGGTGCGCACGCTTCTTCGAGGCGTCTCTTTACATTGTTGGGGCCCAAAAAAACCGCAGCCGCCCGCGGTACGCGGATTTCCCATGAGCGGAGCGTTGCTCGTCGAATCCCGAATGCGGCCAACCCCAGGCGCGGCCACGGCGTTGCGCTTTCCGTGGGCATCTCGCTGTCGAGGCAAGGTGTCTGGTGGGTCGTGAGTTTCCTCGTCGCCATCATTGTTGCGTGTCTGAACAGCCACAGTTGTCTTTACTGCGTGCTTAGTGAGAGTACAAGAAAAGAGGAACAACAAAGACTGGCCTATGGCCGTTGGGCGCAGTCGGGTGCCAGGAACGTCGCAATGGCTCAGTCCGGGGCCATGCTCAGCAAGCGCGTACCCTTCTTCGTCCCCGCTGCTGATGAGATAGCTGTTTGCGGTAAAGAACTGCAGAACACATCACAACTATAAAGCGTACGCATAGTACGCGTTAAACTCATTTGCTAATACGCCGCCGTGAACGTAGGCGTCTGGTGCCGGAAACTCAAAGATCGCTAAACGTTTGTGTTAGGCGCTGGGGAACGTGCTTGCAGCCAGGTGGACTCAGCAATCGCCTATCGATACTTTTTTAAATCTTAAATTGCGCAGGCCGTTTTGTCGGCTGGTGGGTCCAGCCCAGCAGCTGTAAGCACACGTGCTTCCGCAGAAACTTACTCATCAGCTTTCCGGGGAATTGCGTGCATGCGAATGAGCTCAGCGAGTCCATTCGTAGCCAGACTTGCAAAAACGGAAAAACAGATTGGCGGTGATGGTTTTTTAAGGCAGGCGCAGCTGCCAGCAATAACCCCTGCAATTCTCTGTAACGCCGAATAAGAGCGCAAGCTCTTGGAGGAGGCGGGAGGGAGTGAGGAGTGCGGCGGGGAGGGTACGGAGGGGAGGGGAGGAGTACGGAGGGTAATTTGGTCACGAAATTGTGAGACTATTTCCAGTAGCTCCCCTGCGGAAATCCAGGTGCAAACATTTCCCCGCTGAGTTTAGGAGGAAAACTTTTTCCGCTACAACCCTGATGGTGTAAACTTCGAGCTAATCCCTAGCGGCGAAAAATCACTCGCTAAATTCCGGGCAGAAGATCTGTCCCCCGCTAAGTAGGCGTAAAATTACCCGCGAGATTTAGCAGAAAAAATTGTCGGAAAAATTTCCCCACTCAAAATTAATGCGCAGAATAAGCCATATTTAGTTAGTGCTGCGTGACGTCACGAGGGTGACGTTATTATGGGAGACGTGTCATATTGCAACGTACGGTTGCGCTTACGGCGACGGCGACGCCGCCTGCCGGAAACTGGTGCTTAAGAGCTGCGCTTCTAAAATGAGTGGCAGCGGGCAGCTAACCCTTCCGCGCGGGAGAGAGTCAGTATCAGATTTTTCACCCCGCAGATACGTGAAAATGTGTGAACGATCAATAACCCTTGTGCATGGAGTATATGTGCTAGTAAACGAACACAAATATTTACAGAATTTTCGCTGCAAAAACTGCAAATACTGAGCACAATTATTAGTGATATGTTAACATGATTAAGGCCAATATTCATAAAACATCGTAAGAAGCTTCTGGTAGTGGAGTTCGGGACGCGGTAATGTTTGGAAGCGGGCTGGTCGCTGGTGCATTGTGACCATCATAAATAAAACAGAGCAAACGAACACAAGGACAAGTAGAAGAAGGACACTGCGTTGGGTCTTACGGAGGCTAAGCTGGGCGTTGTGTAAATGATCGCGCGAGAGAGCATGCGGCTTCCTTAACACAATCACCTTCTGGCAGCTGGCTGTGCATTGCAACCGATGTGAGTGCACAATTCAAGCTAATGACATGGCGAACCTGGGGCGATACAGCAAAAAGATTACCAGGAAAATTCACGAGGCGTATGCACTAAAGGAGAAGGGTGCAGATAAGTGCATAAGCGAACCTTCAGTGACCCTGATAGATAAAGAGCGTTTATTCTTAAACAGAGAATGGTACCGTGGAAAGTGACGTGAGGTGTTTTAAAGTGTATATAAGACTATGTTTTCAAAAAAAAAAAAAAACTTCAGTTGCGAGTGCGCCTTCTGTCGTCGTTTCCTTACTTTGTCCTAGTCTTTCGGCGCTTGTCTCTTCCCATAATGAACCAACTGGCCCAACTAACCATTTTGTGACACTGACACAGCGCTGTGTCAGTGTCCCTGCTTGTACTTGTCCTTGTGTTCGTTTGCGCTGTTTTTATATACATGTTCACAGAGTTCGGGACGTATTAATCTTATTTGTGCATATTACGCTTACGTGCCATCCTATGAACGTCTCTGTTTGCTACTGCAGAATCTGAGCCTGGAGAAAGGATCATATCTGCATATTCCTTTCAAAGTTTTCTTCACCTGTTGAAGGCACATAGAAGACACCAGAAAACGTTCTTTTTGGCCTTTTCTCTCCCTTGACCGCTCTAAATATATTTCCGCAGAAACAAGAACTAAGTAAAACCGTTCGTGTAAGAAACAAATATATATTCAGTGAATTGCGGACGAAATTCTTCTATGCCGGTCTTTCGCCATGCAATTCTGCCCTGTTAATATGAAAGCATCGCAGTCCGGACTATGAACAGCGATTTTGTGGACAAATAGGACAGATACACAGGCATTTTCGTCTCGTTATTATGGACGTTTAAAAGATAATATCTAAAAACGGCCCCAAGATATCAATGAACCCAAGAGCTCGCAGTGTGCATCCGGATGTTCGTTGCCGGTCTTGCAATAAAAGCTGCACACATTTTAACTACTAAATCTTTATTAAAAATCAGAAACAATATTGGACCAATTACTCCGCCTTGCTAGTACACCAGACTCCACAGACACTAAAGGAGACTTGTTATCATTAGCATCGACAAACTGTAAACGATTAGAAGACAAATCTCAAATCGAATACATGAGGGTCAATGTTTAAGGTGCGAATTTCATTGAATTAGTCGAGTTTGCTCTACTTAGTAGAATGATTTTGAGAAATAAAGGAAAACAAACACACTTAGTCAGTAGGAGACTCACAATAGAGAAAATAATGGAATGTTATGAGTGAAGCGACAAGCTGAGTCTCACATGCAAATGCATTTCTGAACCCATGCCGAGCAGACATAAAATGTTTATTAGATTATAAGAAACTGGCTGAATAAGAGTAAATGATACGTTCAATAATTTTACATAAAATAATTTTTAAATAAATGGGACGGTAATTGAATGCGTCATGTTTGTCTCCTGATTCATACAATATAACCACTTTACCTATTTTTCAATCATTGGGCCAAAGTCCATGATACGAATGAGTGGAAAAATAGCAAAGAAAGAGTGATAAAACTACTAGAAATGTGCGAACATTTTAGTTTTTAATTCGAATCAAATTATAATTGTCCGAATAATTGGATTCGAGTTTTCAATTCCAAGTATTCGATGTTTCCAAATAATTCGAACACTACTAATATCCAATATATTAGTATTGCTGACGAAAATTGCGGATTTATTCAGGAACGCCGTTCTTATAGAGAAAGAGCCCTCAGAGGCCCGTGTTGGGTCTAAATCAAGCCTGTATTCTGAAGTATTTATAAACAAACCAGTTAGAAAGAATCTAGTTCGTATTATTGATGCTCCTTGATTCATTGGATTATGCTCTCAGATTTTTGGATGCTCTCGACAAAAAACCGGAAACTACGCATGTTGCACTTTTTAATTCAATAATCTTCTGTCACCATATAGCCAACTCTATGCACCCTAAGCTATTTTCAATTGTTAAGCTTATAATACAACCAAATTATTATAAACTAAAAATAGCAGCGGTAATTGAACAAAATATCTGTTAACCCATCGCTCTCCCAGGCGTCCAGCGAGGTGCCAGCGCAAGGTAGAAGACCAGTACGCAGTCTTGAACTACTAAAAAATGTAACCGAGTACAATTAAAATTACTCAACGGTTTCAAGGTATTCAATTAACTTACTGGATTACTTGAGAAAAAAAGTAATGTAGAGTTACTTGAAAAGCTATGCGTTACTTTACCGATTACTTCAGAAGCTTCAGGTTGTTATCATTTGCAATATTGAGAAACTTGGTATCAGAAAAATCTAATCGGAAGAATTCACGCTGAAAAAATATGCTTTGTTTTGTGGCACCATATATACACACAATAGCATAATAATATTTAAAGACGTTAATTAGGTTCTAGCTTGCAATAGTCACTTTTCATACATTGCTCAACATGAGAAGAAGCTGATGCTGCAAGTTAGCGTTGCTAAGTTTCCCTCTTTCTTTTTTTTTTTGTTAAGATGCTGCTACTACACTAAAAGCTCTCTCAACAAACGCGCTGGATTGTAAAGCTGAGTGGACTTCAGAGTTCCACCCGAAACCGAATGAACGACTCTGTAAACTTTTGCAGACAAATAGTTGGACCTTCTTTCATGCAGTTTGGTAGTAATCGTAATGTCAGTTACTGCTCGCAATATTTAAAGTTTTATAAAGTGAACATATCACAGCCGTTTTAGCTTAAACTGAGGTATGACTACGTAGTCGCAAATTTATAAATGCCGCAATATGTCCACCCGATAACCTTGTAAATATTGCGAACAACAATCGATAAAACAACTCTTGCCGAGCCTATAAAACAAGTTGAAACCCTGTCTCTGGACATTTTACGTAGTTGTTTGTTGGGTTTAAAGCTAGCACTTCGAAGGGAGGGTAACGTTTGACGGTATATTTAGTATGTGTACCTGTAATGAGCGTTCAAGCAGTTGTCTCCTCCTTCATAAAAAATAAAAATTCAGCTCAAAGCTCCTCTACACTGAGGTACCCGCAATATAACACTAAAACAATAATTTCAAAGCTATTGTATGACAACAAGGTGAGTTATTTGTTACTTTCAAGATAAGCGGTTGGCGTTCTCCAAAATTCAGATCTGTGGCTCGCAATCCTGTGATTCCAAATCTACAGAGTGCGAAGAGAAAATGCTGTTTTTATAAAACATAATAAATGAGGTTAAACATTGTGTTTTCGATGCTGTAACATTCGTTTAAAATTTGGTTCTTATATGGTAAGTGATAATGACATATGAAACATCTGCAGTGATTGGGAAAAAACGGTTATTTCAATTAACGGTCAAATACTTTTTTTAGAAATCGAATTTAATATTACACCACGAGTACTTTTAAATGTAATCCATTGCCTTTTTAATGACCTGTACAAGAGTGCACAAGAAAAATAATCATGAGCCATTCCACTCTGTGAATGTGGATGAGCAGCAAAGCTGTTTAGCACACGACACAGACCCGCCCCGAGGAGCCGGAGGAAACTAGACACGCGCGACGGGATCGCCATCCTGGGAGAGCGGAAGGAAAGGAAACTAGGCACGCAAGCACCTTGGAAGGACGGCAAAGAGAAGGTGGTGCGAGCGCAGACATGGCCGACGCGGGTCGCACAGCGATATATCTTCGAGAAATCTTCATTATCTACCTAATGTCTACTGACCTTGAAAATGGTGCCTATTGATAACAAATCTACTGAATAGACTTATTGCTAAATTTCCACAGCATCAAGGAGAATGCAGGGAATGGTGTTCCACGCGCCGCACGTGCGCCTCGGCAGTAACTCTTCTAAAGCAAATACCTAAAAAAATGGCCTCTTGCACGCGCGTTCGTCAACGCTATATTTTGTTATTACTTCGAGTCTATTGTACCTTCGAGATCGTTTCGTATGGCGCTGGAAACCCAGCGCGTGCCGCGTCACCTCGATGCGTTGAGTAATATAGCAAATGGTTGTATTCGCGTAGATTGCTTAGGTTATATAGGGGGTATTCATCTAGGTCCGCCGACTGTCATGCAGATCACATGGTTTAGCTCGCATGACTCAGCACACGCGCGCACCTTCGTATAGGCTAGTCAAGACCGGCATCGCGGACCTGTCGCCGTTGCATGCCGTTGCGAAGTCCGCGCTTCCAGTTCCTCCGCTACTTGCGGAACGGCGAGTCCGTCAGCACGTATTCACCATTAGACGCACAACGTGATATTGCCGTCAGGATAACCACTGATAGCTAAGTGTTCTATTCTGTTCACATTCGTGGTCCAGTCTGTGTCGTGTGCTAAACAGCTTGCTGGTCATCCACCTGCGCGAGTGGCATGCTTCGGCGATCCTTGCCAGGCATCGCGCGCTCGTGCAGTACAGCCACTGCTGCAGGCGCCGCACGCTCGCGCTCGTCAGTCATCGGCTGCGTTCTGGACCCGAGCTTGAAACGGCATAGTATATACGTTATGAACGAGGCGCCATTTTCAAGATCAGTAGACTCTCAGGTAGATAATAAAGGTTTCTCAAAGATTTTCCGCTGTGCTACCCGCATCGGCCATGTCTACGCTCGCACCGCCCTCTCTTTGTCGTCGTTCCAAGCCGCTTGTGTGCCTAGTTTTCTTTCCTTCCGCTCTCCGGGATGGCGTCCCGTGACGCGTGTCTACTTTCTGCCGAGTGGCGGTCCCGTCGCGCACGTCTAGCTTCCTCCGGCTTCTCGGGGCGGGTCAGTGTCGCCTGCTAAACAGCTTCGCTCGTCATCCACCTTCACAGACTGGAATGGCTGACAATTTTTTTACTTCGAATCTTTTATACGAGGAAGGCGCGCGCGTGCGGCGCGTGCGGTTGGTGCGAGCGTAGAGGTTTTAGTCACTGTAGACGAAAAGTCCGACAGACCGTAGCCATAAACAGCTTTGCTCTAATTTGACGAAAACTACTCAATCGATTAAAACCGTTTACGCATAGCTTTCCATTCAATCAGCATGCTGCGCTCCAGGTATGTAAATGGGTGAACACATCCGTCAGCTGTATTAAGATCGTCGTTTACGTGCCTTCTTTGACATTGATTTTATTTGTGCATGCATATCTTCGTTCTATGTGCCGTGTAGGAAAATAAAGACGTAGTGTTTTCTTCTAATCTATAAAGCTTTTTTTTAAAAGCTTGTGAACATTGCGAAGAACATTTTCAGGTATGTATTAGTATTCATTTCCACATTTGAATTTCTGGCAGCTATTATTCGGCACTATTCGATTCGAATTCTATTCAAGTTGAAATTTTACTAATTACACACCTTGAAAAACGATATATTTGGTGTTTTTCCACACTTCTAAATAATATCGTCAACACCTGGAGATGATTAAAATTTAAGTGCATCTAATCTGTTAGTTCCACCTAGTACATCAGCAAAAAATATTCAAAATAAAAATAAAATTTAAGTTTTCTTATTTGCTTTTCATCGACTGATTTATTTGTAAACTTAAACTGGGGGTGTGCGAATAAAGGCTTATTAAAAAGTAGCATTAGGTCATATATAAGCTTCGCAATAAAAGTAAAAGCCATCGCGTAACGGCTCTCTTTCCAATAAGGAAGCTAGAAATGACAGTGCGTTTAATTCGAAGCGGTGTTCGCACATCCCTAAATAAAACAACTTTGTTGAAGCGTGGCCTCCGAGATTTTTCGCGAGCTCTGCCCCGGCCTGCCCAAATGCTCGGCTGCGCAGCAGAGAAGGCGAGAAGAGCCAGTTCTCCAGATCTTCGCATGCGGCGCTTATAGCCAAACCAGAAACGAAATCAGAACCGCCACAATGCACGCTGTCAAGTGTGAGCCCGCGGCATGAAGCTTGCATTTTTATTGTTCTCATCATCAGAATAAAGACAGGTAAGTCGATCTTTCTTGACTCGTAATTTTTATTCGCCGCTGCGGTATTTGCGCTGTTTCACTGGATGATGCCTCACAGGATACTGTCTGGGCCGGCGGGACAGACGTAGAGATATTTTTGTCGTTATGCATAACAGCTTTCTGAAATTTACTTATGTGCACGTATATTTATTTTATATATTTCGCGCTTTGAAACGATGAACCTTCAAAATTCGATCTACTTCCTCTTCCTTGCCTTGCCGAAGGTCTGCGTGTTGTGGCGAGAGTCGGGGAGCACCTTTCGCGCTACTCGTAACTTCCGTAGACCGACCATGATGGTGATAATGTTAATTCGCGGCTATTTCTTCGCATTATTTGCTTTAGTTGCGACCGCCACCAAGCGGGGACGGAAAACCAGAGGTGTTTACATCTATTTCTTCCACCGGCGGAGGATTTTCTCGTTTGCTCTCGGAGCATCGCGTCTTCGACGAGAAGGCGCGAGATTTCTCGTCGTCTGCTGCTCTGGTCCACTCTCGGCAACCTCTCGAAGTCGCTCGGAGTCCGTCGGTACGAATAGGAAGCGCTCGTTTCGCCACATGTGAAGAAGCGCGCGGAGGTGGTCAAGTTCTTCCGCAAAGAAGACGAGATTACCACCATTCGGTGTTTTCTACTTGTCATGTAGCAGGACATGCAGCGCAAATCAGAAATGCAGGAGTGCAGCTTCGTCGGCGGCGCTTCGCCCTGCACCCTGAATGAACGTACGACCCCCTGTTTCAAGTGGACTCTTCCAGCACGAATATATGACCTCGTTCTTGTGATCCGCTGGTTTTCCTTCGTTCCTTCCTCGTTCCAGGCTTATTTCTTGAGTATGTAGAGGACTGGAGTTGGAAGAATACGTGTTTCCTTTAAGCTGGTCGTGGTTCGGATGGTGTCGGACTACAGCGATTCGAATGCAGTCGCTGGTTGCGGAGTGATGCTGTTCTGTTTCATATTGAACTCAAACAAACGCGACATGGATTACCTTACGCCGTGTTGTGCGTATGGTTTATAACCTGTGTAGACTTTTCTCGAAGAGGCGACGGCAATCGAAACGTAGACACGGGCGATCACGTTAGCTATGCGATCACGCTAAACACTTCCAAGATTACGACGATTCCCTTTTCCTTGCGCCCAACTTGCTGCGCAGGAGATACAGCGCACACCAAAGAAGCAGATGTGCCGTTGGCAGCGGTGATTCGTCCATGCCGCGAAAAGACTCAGCGTGCGCACTGCCTCCTTCCTCGTCCCGGCAGGTGAATGTTTATCGAGCTTCAAGCGACGCCATTTCTACTAGCAGAGAGGTCGCACGCATCGCAACTTTCAGCAAGTGCAGATCGGCTCGCGTCAGGAAGAACTGATCGGTGGGCGACGAAGATTGCTCTCGGACCGTTCTGAAAAATCTGCCGGCGATGCGAGCGGAAGAGACACCTACCGGAGCGAAAACACGCTCGTCACCGTGGCGGATACGCCGTCGGAATCGCGAATGCAAACGGGCCATAGCAGTCTCTGCCGGCAAATGCAACTGCTTTGGGAGCGCAGCTAGCGCGCGAATGACCTCAGAGGCCATGGTTGAGGAAGGTACGAATGTGTTAGCGCATCGCAGCTCGGAGCGCTTGGAGCAACAAAAGCTTGCGCTGCCGAACTCAGGGATATTGGGTGAAATCACCGCCCCTGGGCCCGTTTTTAATTTGGATGGGCACTGAGTGGCGTTCGGTCGCCTATCACTACTGTGTGACCACCAGCCGTACTGGAGTGACTACATTTCTCATCTACAGCGTAGACCAGTGTCGCCGTACATGACAGACATGCATACCTTACTTGTCTAACTACAAACGTTCTTTGGTTTGTTTGTTTTTAATGCCCTGATAATTTTCTTGTCAAATAAAATTTGTCTTCGGGACCGATTCTCCCCCAATGCTTTAAATTAAGGAGATGAGAAACGCGCGTGTCTATAAAACCTCGTTTCTACGACAGTACGTTTTACACGATTCTTTCCCTTGTCCGCTTAGCCGCCGTGCCCAACAGCAGCCGAAGGCCCCTGTTTGTGAAATCACGGGCGGAGCGTTGGCTTTGATTGATTGTCTTGCCGTATAGTTCTACTCACCATTTTGTAAAGTACGTTTTACTGAATATGCATAAAAATAACAAGACGACACTTTACCATCTCGGTGCTTCCGCCCGTCAAATTATTTTTTATTAGTATTAAATAAACATTAAACTATTTACTGAATGGGCCTCCACCACGTAAGTTTCATGAAAGAAGCCATGCCGCGTTGCGGCCAGATATCAGCAGCCCCACAGTGCAAAATAATATCGAAACATGGCCCTATCGGGCGTGCAGAGTGAAACGGTGCGGTCTGCTGAATCGGGAAAACTGCAAATTTTCTGGAATCTAATCTTCATATTACTGGTGATGTCCTGAGGCGGTAGGTTAAATGCCATTCCCAAGAGTGCATGTAGGAGGGTATAAAAACGGCACTTCCTTGGCTCTGAGTTGGTGCCTAGTTAGCCAAGGTGTTCTGAAATGAGAAAGAGTAAATATGATAACTGTTTCCCTGCTGAAAAGAAATACGAATCTATATAAGAGCTTATATGAAATATCCAAAAACTTATGTGCGACATATGAAACTGATATGAGATATCCAAAAGCCGATACGCGATATATGAAACTGATATGAAATACGCCAAAACTGATATGCGACATATAAGAACTCATATGGAACATATGCCAACAGATATGCAAATGCGTCCGATAAACGTATCAGAAATAAATTCATATAATTTTTTTTTCAGTATACGACGTGCCGAGCGGGCAAGCGAACACGTGGCTTGGAACCGCAGTGGAGCGGCTTGATTTATTGGCTTTCAAACATTTACGGCATGAGCGTTTACTTTTTATTAAGAGATTCATCCCCTGAGCCGTTGAAAATATTCTCAGAGGTATGACATTACTGAAAAATAAAAATCAACATCCTGGGAATACTACTTAATGCTTAGGTAGTCACCGAGAAAATCCGCACCTTCAAAACGACCTGAATAAAAGTCGGAAACCCAGAGCTCACAAGTAGTTATCGGGTGTGCTGTTGTATTCATGTTTGTTGTGCCGTATATGTGTATGCGCTCAATATATATGTTCAGATGATGCTAGTGGTATGTATGCGTAATGTATCTACATGTGTGTATAATAAAGTGTAATGGTGGCGTGAGCAAATAAAAATATATTTTGTCGCACATAAACTGGGCGGTACCTAGTGCCACCTAGCCTATGTGAAACTTATATGCGACATATGAAACTGATATGAAATACCCAATAAGTTGTGACATGAAAATGTGTCCAAAAACATATCAGAAATAAATTCATATAATCTTTCTCAATAGGGATGTGACACAAGTAAAATAAGACTCAGTTGCAAACTTTATAGTTATTTCAGTGTTACCATGCTACCATGATTAAATGTGCTAGTGCAAGAAAATGTTTGGTGTGCCAAAATTGAAATTTTGAAACATTAAATGTGGAGAAGTAAACCGCTCAAGCCGAGCGTGTACACGTCCCATTACCTTTTGTATTTCTGCGACTTCGGTTGAGAGTCGCTGCTGGGCACTTTGGTTATTCTACGTCGTGAGCCTAATGTGGAGTACTTCCTTGGAACGGAACGCATAAGTCGGTTTCTCGACAGATCGCACCGCGATTTAAAACAGAGGTGCCTGTAGGTTGCGCATTAAATGCCTCAAAAACTCCGAAATTACTCAACTTGGCTGAGTGGCAAGCAAATAAAGATCGTTTCTCTCCTACTCATGGCTTGAGTCTACAGATTACGCTAATATTATCGGCTCAACAGTCGACAAATGGCGACAGCGATTTTCTGGCCGAAAGTGGACGACCTTTCCCAGTAAAGGCACGAAGATTTGCGCATTCAGCCGTTCCAACTACGCAAAATATGTCGCCGCCAAGGAGTAAGATTTATTCCCTCGTAAAGTACTTGCTCAACCCGTGGAAACTTCTCATTAAGGCATACTTGTCACACATTGCACTCCTGAGTAAATTTAAAATGGTCGTGATCATTTTGATGAACCTGGTGACCACATGAGTTTGTCGTGTGTGCAACGCATCCAGAAGCATCCAGAGCCTCCCGAACCAAGCATAACCATAACGCGCCCGCATAATGCTCGCAGAGCGCATTCTGTGCTCCACAGGTTTATAAAAACAATAAAAGCAATTTTTTTATGTAGGTTGCGTGTTTTTAGCTTTGAATGAGCTAATGTAACGACACTGAATGACAACAACATTTGTTCTACGTTGCAACGGCATGGATTTCTGTTGGCTTAAAATAAACAATGCCTATTTGAAACAACACATTTGTTTACAGCACGGAATGATTTTATACGGAACCACCTAGTCCCATAAATCGGTCCGTCCGTCCGTCGTTTCGTACATCTTATTCCAAGCGAAATGAAGCGGACAAAGTGACGTAACATAACCACCAATTTCGTTATTCCACTAAATTTAGCATGTGCATTGACGTATCGCGTATTGACCTCATGTGGTCTAACCACCAGTTCAATTTACTCCGCTCAATTTAACGGAGAAATTGACGTCGCGTGGCGTATGCTCTAGTTTACATTCTCCGCTAAATTTAGCGTGGACTTTACAAGGGACATGTTCTAGTTCAGTCGCCGAAATGACTGCTTACTGTCCTTATAACAATTTTGAACTTTCATTCCTTCAATACTGCTTTTGCGCACATCGATGATGAAGGTCGCTGCAATATTTTTTAAAGCATGAGATGTTTTAGCGGCACACCCCAATCCCAAATGTTTTTCCGTCCGTCTGTCCGTCTGTACATGCAATGTCCGCTAAATGTATCGAGGATACTGACTCAACGCGACGTCATGTCACTTGACCTATACACAACATGAAGATATCGACATCGCCTGACCAATACGTCTACTGAGTTTCTCCGCTAGAATTTAAGAAAAATTGACGTCAGGTGACCTATACACATAGGAAAGTTGACATTTGGGCTAGTTGGTAGTCCAACATATCGAGGTATTTAGCGCATAAAGTTGAGAGAAGAACAAGACTTAGTTTTTTCTTTTCTTTCCTATTCTTCTCTCTACTCTGTGCGCTAAATACCTAAATATGTTAGGCCTATACACAATTGAGTTTCCCCGATCAACTTAGCAGTACACCAATTTAATTTCCGCGCTATATTTAGCGGGGGTTACCGACGTCACGTAACCTGATGTCACGTGACCTATACAGCAGTTCACTTTTCCGCTAAAATTTGCGGGTAAACATAGTCATATGGCACGCCAATTCCCTCTCCACATTCCTCCCTCCCTAGCCCCTTTCATCTTTCTTCTTATCTCATCCCCTCGTACGGTGTCCTCCCCATTAGCCTCCCTTACCCTCACTCACCCTGCTTCCCCCTTCTTTTCTCTCTCTCTATCCCACATCCCTCCCCATTCACCTATGGTGCCCCCTCTCTACTCCTCCTCCCCCTTCTTGGTCATGTTACACAACAATTCGTTTTTCCCGCTAAATTTAGCAAAGGAATATGTCGCGTGACACACGAAATCCCACTTCGCATTCTTCTTTCCTCCCTTCCCTCTCCCTCAATTTTCCGAATCGCTCTCCTTACCCTCCTACCGTGCCCTCTCCTTTCCTAGCAGCCTCTCTTTCCCTCTCTTCCCTCCTCTTCCATCTTTCTTCCCTATCCCCTTCCCTCCCCTCCCTGCCTCCCTTCTCCTCCACCTCCCTGGTCACGTGATACGCTAACTCAGTTTTCCAAAACTGAGAATATTATAGGTTACTTCACTGACAGAAAAATTACTTCATATGTCCACAAAACGATTGAAACAATCACTCGGAAATACCGAATGTCCTATAATATTTATTTATGATGTATATCGCAAGGGACAATAAATATTACTCACGCACAAGTGGTTGAGGTCCTCGATTATTGGAGCTGTATCAATTTTTTGTCCCGGTGAAGATTTCTCTGTAAATTTTTTTTCAAGATGGCAAGCTGGTTTTCTTGAAGACTTCTTTTGCCATGGTGTCATTTTCCAAATGCGTCATTAAACACTGCGTACGAGAACAAAAAAATCACCATAAATGCCCGCATGATGTGAATAATACTCTGGAATACATACAAAAACGAATCCGTGTTTTTGGGGTTTATATTTGCTTAAACTAAGAAAAAAGGGGGGGGAAGTTTTTTTTTCTTCTATGTATATGGGGCTTTTAGATATCAATATCTAGTGTCTGACGAAAGATCGGAGATTATCCGGGCCAATCTTGATGAAAAAGGAACATGTAATGGGATTCATGCACCTCGAGGGAACACACCGGTGACCCATGCTTAGAGGACAACCCCATGCCGATACGATAATCAAACGAGATGTTTTGTTCCTCAGCAAAAAGCAGCCTGCCGGAAAGTTAATTGGCGGCTGTGTTCCATGCAGGTGACGAGAAAATAAGCCTGTAAATAACGACTCTTCTGTGATGCTTGGGATTCTTTTTTTCTCTTTGTTATAAACAGCTACAATCGTTTATTTTTGTTTCTTTTTCCAATTATTTTTGTAAATGCAGCTTGGGGGTTTGATTTTTGGGGTTTAGCTTTACTTACTGCGAACAGAGAACGCTACATATAAATAATCTTATGGTTGTCAGTACTTATGGAATTCACGATTTAGTTTCGCTTTTTTTTATAACAAAGAGAGGGGGAACATCAAAAACGGAAGAAAAATAGGAGGAGCACTTTTCAATGTCGACGTCAGCTATACTCCATGTCACAAAGATCTGCAGTGCAGACAAAGGAACGGGCACGAGAGCGTGACTTGGGAAAGTGCCAGTGATTCCTATATAAGTTACAGTGTGCCTGTCGTCTTCTCTCCAGGGGTGTACAAGCCCGATGCTCTACCCCACGACCTTCACTGTCGGGTTGTGGGGTGGATGTAATGCAAATATGGTTTCTAACAACATGTGCAACGCTCCTCCCAATATGGCCCTTGTTTCTAAATGATTTCGGCGTGACATAATACAAAAACTAAATCAAGTGCGACTAGGAGGCGCTGGCGCATCGCGAACTGGCATGAGGCGGAACAGTGGCGCCTACCGCGCGAACGCTTGGTCGCCTGTTTCGTGCGCCGTGCATTATGCATTGTCGGTACTAAGCTAGTTGGTGATTCATAATTCTGCAATGCCAAATGATTGTAGGAAGATACAAAAAAAGATTGCTAAAAAATTGAAGACAAAAAATTGTTCTGCATATATACGTTTAAAATCCTCAACTTAGTCTGCCTCAACGCGCGACCTGTCTCTCAGCTGCGGATGAGCAATTCAGCCCTGTGCGGTACAACTTCTAACCTGAGGGTATCTAGCGTGCAGCCCGCGGTAATCAGGAATTGTAGTAGACCGTTTCCGCAGCCCGCTAAGCACCCGGATAGCGGTCCGTAATCCGCCACAAGACCTTGAACTATGCAGTCAAGGCTGGCAGCACGCACGCGCAGCTACGGCGTTTTCTTCAGGATTACCGTGGCGGAGGAGAGAACGGTCTACTACACCGTAGTGATACACGACCGCACGTCGGTACGATGCTCATTCAGATCGAAATGGGCATGCGGGGGGGG
The DNA here is from genome assembly GCA_037355805.1 of Ixodes ricinus. Lineage (NCBI taxonomy): Eukaryota > Metazoa > Arthropoda > Arachnida > Ixodida > Ixodidae > Ixodes > Ixodes ricinus. The sequence goes on from JAZHYW010069013.1 coordinate 32,666, forward strand.
TGGAATTAAAAGGGAGACAAACACACTGCCGGACTTAGCAACCAGTTACTGAAGATCTTCTTCCACACCCACCAATTTCGTATCTCGGAACTGAGGCATGTGGAAAAAGAATAGGTTTATTTTCAGTAAATGGTTGCTACTCCAGCAGTTCCGAGCATATTTCTACAGAAGAGGCAGGCACTTCAGCGAATCCGAAGAGCTTACGCGAAGCGGAGACGAAACGAGGCAAGGACTGCCAGTTGATCGTTGGCCAGTTTGCTTGGCAGCTTGCGTTGGGCTTCACCGCACGGCCAGTTTGGCGAACGCTTCCCTGGATTTCACCATACGGAAGCCACGCGTACTATTTTCCCTCTTCCTACCGCTTGCGACTGCTCGGAGCCCACAAGCGTAGTGTAACATATATATAGAAGGCGCTGGAAGCGCCTCCTATGAACGAGTTCTCGTACAAATGAAAGCATTCTCCAGAGCATTGCAAAGCTCACGCGCCAGTGCCTTTGTTTTTACTGCAGACATTTGTGAGATGGAGTAGAGTCGAATGTAATGGCCCTTCTGCAGAAAGTCTGAGCGACAAATTTAGTTCGCGATGTAGAGGCGTCTCCGATAATCACAGACACACAGGCACGTCCACATGTGGCTTGTAAAGGGATCACATTGGGAGAAATAAAGAACTCGGCCATAAATATCGCGAAGCTGAGCGGATTCCAATATGTTGTAGAACACTGGCAGAAATCACTTTCGATCATTTTTGGCCTTAAACAGGGGCAAACAAGCTCTAAATTATGCGAGTGTTTCTTTTCTATTCTTTTCTAATTAAGACGGCAAGCTTGGTTAGTTCAGTGTACATTCTGAATGTAAGACGCCCAAAAGACAGAGCAGAAGAAAATAGATGCTAACAGCACACGGCGTACTTTCAACTAAACATTTAATTTTGATAACACTGAAGCGAAACAACAAAAACTAAGTCTTACCACTACGTGTTCGGCAAGCCGGTAGTCATCGTTATACTGCAAAGAAAATAATTCATCGTGATTTCTGGAACGAAAAGTACACTTTTACACGTTCTCAAAGAATTTCGTCTCGTACCGAGTTTCGTTGCTCCAACGGCAAGAAAAGAAGGGGAGGAGGAGATGAAAATATTCGGTGACGTCAGGGTGCTGAGCTCTGATTGGAAGGATTAGTGAGGTAGGCGCAAAGACTAGCTGCCTTTGTCTCCACCCACTGTCTCCCTCAAAATAAGAGCGAACAAAAGCGCCGTCTTCTCTTCGCGTAAGGTGAATGCAGTTATCTGAACCGCTAGCTGAAAAATTGCCGCAAGAGAAATTTTCTGGACACGTGACCACGCAACAGAAAAAAAAAGAACAAACGCAAGTGGAATTTACATATCACGTGACGGACTCAGAAGGCAGGAAAGTACCTAACGTTTTTACCGATTCCGATCAGCAAACATAAACCTTGTATATCTCGTTTTTTATTTTTCTTTTTCAATTCTCGCGTAACGCCGTATTCCTCAGAAATAAGTTTACATTCCGCTCATAAAGTGCACACACGCGGCTCATTTGACTTACCTTTCAAGCCTGTTTACCCTCTTTTTGTGCGCACAAAAAGGACTTATATAATCGAAGCGAGGACGTGACTAGAGGCTGGTTCTGACACCTGCAACGATCACGTCAGTTTAAGACAGCGTCCGTTGTGACCGGAACGACCGGAAGACCGCTCTGCGCACGCGCGTCTGCTGGTCGTCAGAACGGCGGCAACTTCTTCGCCGCCATCAGCGGTTTCCGCGGTGCTTCGAAGAAAGAGGGGACAAGCTGCCACTTTCTGACGTAACAGATAATGGACCGACAGTCCATTATCTGCCTCAAGCTTTTCTGTTTGTTTGTTTTTTGTCAGGGTGGGCTCGCATGGCATAGTGGAAGAAAATATACAAAGATGTAGTAAACTGTTTTGGACCATCATGAATATAACACAAGACTATATCGATAGTACAAATCTCGCAACACGCCTTTTCCGTGATCAGAAAAGATGATGTAATCTTAGCATCGATATAGCAACGTAGAAATAAGATTTCGTGATTGCATAGACGTTGCGAGCGTGAGGAATGCTAACACTGATCACTTTTCTCGGGTGATGAAAACGAGTCGAAATTCACTCCTTTAACAGCGCCTTTAACTACAGTACGCACCGGTAATGCCTTAAACTTTAGCACACGCATGGAGTGCGCAAGATACGAAATTTGGGTTATGTTCGGGGACACATCTGCTTAGAAAGCACCACTTTAGTCGAGGTAACCAAACACGACGGCACGAGCGTTTCTGCTGTCTGGAGCGTGCCGCCACAACATCGCCGCCCGAGTAGATGGGCCTCCCCCTTCCAGGAGGTGCTGGGGTATCATCGTGACGCACAACGAGAATTCACAGTGAAGGATAAGGCGCGAAACACATGCGCGTCAAAACTGTCCGGTCCGGCGTGCGAACTGTCGTGGGAAGATGGCTGCTCTGAATCGCCGCACAGGACGGTTCGCGACACATGGTTTCCGACGCGCCATGGCGTCGCTCCGTTCGAAGCTCCGCCCAGTTTCGGGTATCCACTCTCCCGGATGAATGGATGAATGCTAATAGCTATATATATAACGGGCGGTAGCTCGCGCCACCCAGCCCTAGAAAACCAAAATACTTCCCTCGGCCTTTCTTGGTTTTTCTGACTTTAAAACAAACATAATATTTTTATTGCATTCTAATAAAGTGTGCGTGTGTAGAGATTTTCCGTGAGGTTACTTTTCTGCTCAACATCACTTAATCGCGACGGACCGCAGCGGACCTTAGGAGCCATCCCAGCGAAGCAAGCACTGCGTACAAATCACGTGACTACGCACACCGTGCATTGCTGCGTCTCTCCCGAAGTTGACGCGACACTGACACGGCATTGGAATGGCTCGTAGCGTCCGCTGCTCTCCATCGTAAGGTGAAACGGAGTACATTCGGGTTTCGACGGCCCTCGATCGGTCCCTCGAAGGCCGGCTTGCTATGGCGCGCGAGATCAGCAACTTGTTTTGCGCGCGCGAGAAAACTCGATGACGTCCATCTCCTTCACCGCGCACCGCCACTACCGCCACATGTGTGCGTGTAGGCGTTGTAAAAGGGGGATATCCGCTTCCCCGAACTGCCCGAACCACGAAGCGCCTCCTCGCCCGATCGGTCCGAAAGCCACGTGACAACATGACCTTCGCGCCATCCGTGCTGATTGGCTGAGGCCCTCCGAAAATCGCACAGCCGTGCGGCGATATCTAGCAAGTTGGACGCACGCCGGCGCCGGACGGAGGCCGCGTCCGACGCTCCGCTGCGACGAAAACCCTCGCCCTCGGACGTCGTTCCGGCGGTCTGCACGCCGAATCGGACAGTTTCGACGCGCATGTGTTGCGCGCTTTATGCGCTGCGTTGCCATGGCAACACTTCGTACAGTCCGGTGGGATTTGTTCGTAGGGGTAGCGGTCGCTCTGAACACTAGTGCGTGAACGGGCCTTTACGGCAGTCATTTTTGCTTCTCTCTGCATCACGCATATTGTGCCGCATAATGAAGTGCACGGTCAAAGCTGGCGTGTTCTGAACGCCACCAACGCTGCGTGCGCGAGTGCACCACTCCGTCGAGCGTCTTTTTCGTACGAGCGCACGTGCGAACGAGATGCAAGACAAAGTCAGGTCCTCTGGCAGCACTGCTGAGTTGCAGCAGAGTGGAAACTACGCTGTCCTTGACAACGTAGCGGAAAATAGTTCCTCCCCAGTTAATTTTTCTCCACTTTTTTATAGGTACTTCTGCTTCCATACGGTCATGCCACACAAAAAAATTCTCCTGCGGGGATTTTAGTAATCTGGAGACATGCCCGCATTCGCCTGAAAACCACCCTAGAGTTTGGCCTTCGGCGTTCGAACGCCAGACCCTGCGTTAGGCGTCTGGCGTTCTAACTCTAGACCCTGCCCGAGGAACCGAAAACGCTCTTCTTAGCTCTCCTCGGAGGCAGACAGTGAATATGGACAAAAACAGGTAGCCTGTGCAGCTACCCGCTATCCTTCCTAACAGAGATCGTCACACGGTCACAACACGTTCTCATTTTATCCTCTCCATCGTGGTATATCCGGCTTGTCGATTTCCAACCTTTTGGAACCGTCTGCAAAGCCGATGTCTTTTCGCCTGACCAATGTCGAGCGCTCTAAGTATATTCGACGGGTTCATTCAGAGCGTTCTCAAATTTTCGGATGGCGCCGTCTTCTGACGCGTAAAGCTGTGAGGCTCTCTGACTTCGAGGTGGGGAGGACTGATCTCTATCACGATTTGTTGCATTTCGCATTCCTCTTCGTCCGCTGCAGCGCGAGGTGCGGCCAGCGAAAGTTTCCAATAGGCCAGTTAGGGCATGGTAAATCTGCCAGGTGAAGCCTTTTAGAGGCAGGTAGGCTGCGTGCTTGGAAACACGCTCTCTGCTCGTACGCCCTCACTATCGCTTGTTTTTTTCTTTTGTTTTGTTTTGAAACCTTAGTTACCTAAACGGTCGTAGTTTGTTTAAGAACCCTTGGGCTTTTTGTTACGAGAGCGCAGCACAGCAGGGAAAAGACAGAACTCGTCGAACGACAAGTCTCGGTAGTCAGGCAGCGTGATGAAAGCGACATTCTTTGGTACGACAAAGGCACGGCAAGGTCTCCATGCCTCCGCCACGATTGGGTATCGATCCAGAATCGACGTCGTGTTAACCTTTCGGGAATGATTTGCGAGTGCAAAGAGCGTGAAGAAGTATCTGCCTCTGCCGTAACGTTTTACTTCGACCGGCTGTATTTGTAACTTGCGGGACTCGCGTGCCAGGAACGAGTTTGTCAGGGGTTTTCCCAGGAATTGTAAATTAGGAGGGCGGGGGGGTCTTAATTATTTAGGGAGGTTACGGGGGAGGGGCATTGAGAATAGAGGAGTCGTTATGAATTAAGAGGGTGCCTTCGGAAAACAAGGGGGTGGGGGGAGTACTAGTGATGCAAAAACTATCGATAAATTGACTATCGATACTATCGAATAGTTTTACGAAAACTAGCGATAGTGTCGCAACAACTATCGATAGTCGACTATCGATAGTGCTATCGAAACTTTTTTTACTATCAATAGTCAGATTTCTGGCGAATATCAATACTATCGATAGTACTATCGATAGTTTTGCATCACTATCAGTGGGTCCCTCTTTTGCCTGCTTGTCTTCGAAGTTCAGCCAGATGCAGGGGGCTACCGCATAGTGTATGTTTGCAACACTGGGGGACTTTCGTTTTTCTTTTTCTGTTTGTTCCGCAGTAGAAAGTGACGACGATTCTTACAGAAGGCGCCAGCTGGTGCCGCCAAGGCTGGCTCCGCTATGCTACCGCAGTCTGCGTGCCTGCACGCAAAGTTTCGCGCGCGTTTGTAGTAGTACTCGCGTGCGGAGCGAACATTAGCTTGCTGCACCGCCGCTCCCTTACTTCCTCCTCTCTTCGCCCAAACTCCCGTCTTCGTCATCACCTGAAGCTGAACCACTGCTGGGATGGTAAATGCTGACCTAGTTAATGTCCCATTAAAAAAAAATAAAGCGAGAAAAAAGAGAGGGGGAGCGACGCGAGCGACGCAACCTGCTAGTGGTCGCAAAACGATCGATAGGTAAACCGCCGACAGTACTATCGATATGTTTCCGGATAGTCGGCTATCGATAATTTTCCGATAGTCGATTAACGAAAAATTTCGATAGTCGTCCATCGATACTGCTATTGATAGTTTTCTCGACAGTCGACTCTCGAAAGTACTATCGATAGTTTTTTACTATCGATAGTGAGATTACTGGCGTATATCAATATTATCGATAGTCAGATTTCTGGCAACTCTCAATACTATCGATAGTACTATCGGTAGCGTTGCACCACTAGGGAGTACACCCCCGTAGGGGTGGGCGGGAGTGGAGGCTGTAGGTAAATCACTGGAGTTTGCCTGAACGGGTACAGAAATGAAAACTTCATTACAAGCCACGGATAGGTTAAACCCATCGTATCAGGTGGTAGCTTGCGGCATGGCAATGGAGCGGTTGCTACGTTGCCCTCGGTATCAGGTTCTGTATCGGCGCTCTAGCCGTTCGGAAAAGTTGCCAAGCGTTCGCCTGGTGCGCCTTCATCGAACCAGGATTTTATTTCGATAGCATTAACTGACGTCATCAGCCACGCCAAACGGCAGATAAATTCCAGAAACCGCGATTTCAGGTATCCCAGCTTTTGAAACCTCGCAAAATGGCAATCATATGAAGCCGACGGGCGTGAGTTTCAATTAGCGCCACCCCTCAGAGCTGCGTGCCCGCGTCAAAGCAGAAACGGCCGAGGCGCCGAGAGGATCACATGGAACAGCGGCGCCGAGAAAATCAGAAACGGCATTCATACTTTTCTCATTCCCAACTCATAAGACGTGTTTATGTGTACCTCGAGCCTTTTGAGGCGCTCCCAGATCTCGCATATCATGATTTAGGCAATCGAAGCACTATAAAACGGCCAGCTGAATGTGCCATCAGTTTCTAATTGTGTGCAGCAGGTGAGTACTAAAACACGGCAATTGCAATTCTTCTACCACATTTCTACAGGTGTAATGTAGAAAAAAATCTGATTTTTTTTTTGTGGTATTCCGTTTTTATAGGTGATTAGTACGGTCTGGCAGCAGTACGGTATCGTGACTTGTGCTTGCATGGATACGGTGACTTCTTCCTTCAATTGGTACTAAATGTACTCTATAGACAATTCCAAGCTTGGCGCCACGACTGGTGCCCCATGTGTGCAAGCGCATGCAGCGTGCGCGTGGTCATGGACTTGGCAAGCTAAATTGCAGGGCTTTACCGCATGAGCGGAAGACATGGCAGCTGCCAGTTGCCTTGCTTGCAATCGTGTATAGAACTTTGTTTAGAAGTGGCGCTGACATCTTGAATTGTTCTAACTTCCAGTAGGGGTCAAAAACATAATTTGGCCGTCACCACGCCAATCGAGGACATTTAGGATATAAGCATAACCGTCACACTAGACTCGGTCTGCCTCCTGTCCATTCTTTTACTATTCGCAGGTTTGAAAGGTTTTCATTAGTTTTTCGTCGCCCATACCGAATATGCCCACCAGGTGGCTGAGGACGAGAGTTAAGGAAAAAAGGTCTGTAGCCACGGACAGGATGAGGAAGGGGAAACAACACTTTCAGAGGGCGGGCCTCCAGTACGCGCTCGTTGACCACGAACGGCCAAAGTGTTATCGAAGATAGGAAGCTCAAGCTGAGGAGACAACTGAAAAACCTTCGTGTCATTCTCATTCTGTCAGGGAGTATATAGCTTTCCTAAACTTCAGACAAGCCTCTCTTGTGACCAGTATTGAAAAATAAAAGTTATTTTAAAAGAAACTTACCCTAGTATCTTCCCCGGGGTTGCATGAATAGGTGGTGCACTAAAAACAAAACGATTGAAGGTGAGTTGAAAAAAAAGATTGTCAAAAAGTTTTGTAAACGTCGTATATACAATCCGACCAAGTGCGCTCTTTCTTTATTGTAATCATACATTCGAGCTACACTAGCCAAAAACAAACATAACTAATTCATTTGAGCCTAGTGTAGTGACAATGCACGAATTGCCACCCACGGGAAAGCCGGAGCGTATCTTGTTTTCTTGTTACTGCCAAAGAGTCAGGCTGTGTGTGTTGTCTAGATCTCGGACTACGCCCAATAAGGTGCAGTTCCAATACCTACAAAAAAAGAGGTAGCGTACGGGGGCTTCATGATAGCTATTAACTTTTTTCCTCGCAGCCCCTTTTATTGTATTATTTCGGTGGTCAAATGCTTTCAAATATTTCCGCGCGCAAACAGAGATGGAAACGCACTGAGCTCTCCACCGGGGGGGGGACGTGGTTTGGACAACACTTAACCTTGTTCTTTATTTTTTTTTTTAAATTTAAACTCTTCAGGAAAGTTTCAGCTCATTCTCGGTTGTGATCGTGTGTTCTGGTTTCGGAAGATTCCCGAAGGTACCGCGTGTAGGCACAGCAGTGGTGACGTGCTACTTCTGAGCTGTAACGTTTCCGTCGTCAGTCGCAAGAAGTATCGGTTGCCGCTTTTTGACGTAGAACTACGTCTTTCTCCTTGCTTAGCAAGAGGGTGCAAAGTTGGGAGGTCGTTGTCACGAAAACGTGGTCACGGAAGTGACGCCGTCATCGCGATAACACCGAGTGCCGCCCGATTTGCTTCGCCTCATTCAGTGATCGGCGCCCCGTGCCTGCTGCCGAGAACCACGCATTGCGCACGCGCGTTACCGCAGTAGCATTACCTAACCCCCTCCCCGGATTTCTTGGACCTCACTGGTCTCCTAATGCCTACTAGGAATGCGCTGGAGACCTTTTCAGCATACATTCTCACACCCCTTCGCATTCGCACCCTCTTCGAAAGACTTGACGAACTTGACGTCGTCCTTGACGTCGTCCTAGAAAATCATGGTCGAGGTCGTCCTAGAGGTCGTCTTACACGTCGTCTTTAACGTCGTCCCCTCTATTTCAGGGCGACATCCTCCTCAAGACGCTCGCCCTCAGCATCGTCCCAGAGGTCGCCCTACAGGTCATTAAAGACATCCTCCTCTACGTGGTCCCAGACGTCGTCCTTGAGGTATTCCTAGAGGTCGTCTTTGAGATCGTCCTAGA